>CAJPIZ010003058.1:0-12401 GCA_905368565.1 Medioppia subpectinata
ATAATAATTTATTGTGCTTTAATGTACGTCTAATGAGCTGTGTTTTACCACTACCTGTCATCCCAACTACAAGACAATTACATGGATGTTTGTATTGGCAGTGTTTGAGTTCAATCTCCATAATTAAAAATAATTATAATTAAACAATACCTTCTCTATTATAAAATATGTCTGGTTGTGATGAATGGGAGTGTCGTCTATGCCTGACCACAACAGGCAAAGAATCAATGATTGCTCCATGTGATTGTAAGGGGACTATAGCTCATATACATAAGCATTGTCTTCAGTTGGACATTGAAAATAATAGAAGACTTGAATGCGGCATTTGTAACACAAAATGGACAGGTGTTACAATTACCAGAAACAAATTATCATTTTGGCGATATCTATACAAAAATCCCTGTGATTTGTTGGTGCTACTTATTATCATTTGTTGTATTATATCATTTGGTTATTTATGGATTTGGGGAATGGTCATATCTTATAACCATAACCCCAATACCCACATTCATGAAGAAAAGGAAGTATTAGTATTTTTCATTTTTCCGCTATTTTACTCAATTATTGGATTGTGTATAACTATTGAAAGATATACTGAGTCAACAGGTATTGATTCAAATGTAATAATAGTTTAATGTATTATGAATTTATCTATATTGTAACTTTATTCACAAACTGTATAATTTGTATAATTATAACATTTTAATATATTATGTGTATCTCTTATTATCATAAATTTAATTAAATAAATAATTAAAATTAATACTATAAACAATATCAATATATATTTATACATGTTTGAATTAAGTTAAAAATATTGCTGTTGTATTTATATGCTAATATTAATATTAAATAAAAACAACATTTAAATTTCAAAAAATCATTTATTAAAATCATAATAATACAATAGATATAAAATAGAAATTAATATATAATATTTAAAGTTTAATGTTGATATTAATATGGTTTCTCAGGACGATCTGATGTAATGTTTACAAGAGGCTCGCGAGTGCCATATTTTAAGTAATGAGTTAATCCCTTCATCCATTCTTTATAGGCGTATATTCGATCAGCCGGTCTCTTAGCGAGTTTATATTGTAGTCTCAGAATAGCGACACATTCTCTCGATTTTCTTTGTTTTTTAATCACAATCATTCTTGTAGATGTTGGATGAAACGGACGTGGAGTATCCGGTGACCGCCGTAAACGTCCATAATTTTCCTTATCTTCGGGGTCAACTTTCATAACAGCAGCCGTATTAAAAGTTGCCATATTTGTTGAAATTCACTGTAATTAATTTAATATATAAAAATTGTAACAAATTATTGACAACTATTTTAAAACAACTAAATATAAAACTAAACAACAAAAACAAAACTAAACAACAAAACATTAAATGTATAATATGAGAAGCGCTTTAAATTTATTTTTAGTGAGTTGTTGACCTACAATGTACAAACTAGTTATAAATAGTTCCTTATATTGCATACAAGTATATATTAAGCAAGCAATCAGTCACGCATCACGAGCGCGTCGTTCCGGTATTTCCTTGTGTTTCATGATGTACATACAAAGCATAATATGTGATTACTGTTATGTAGTGTATATACATTACACTAGTTATGGTTCAATGAATCCGTTACTTTTATGTAGCACATCTCTTTCTCTCTCTCTCTCTCTCTCTCTCTCTCTCGCTCTTAAGTATTTATATATATTTACTCCAAATTTAACTTTTTCTACTTATATAATTTATGATATCTTAAATTTGGCCAGCAAGATATTAAAAATATTTTCCTAATATATAACCCTACTATACATGTACATAAATTAGTAATAAAAAAACACCCACCTCTTATGGTTTAAAAGTTATATATAAAAAACTAACTTTATTTTTAATTTTTTAACTTTTAATTTTATATAATTGATGATATCTAAAATTTGGCCAGCAAACTTTTAAAAATATTTTCCTAATATATAACCCTACTATTGATGAGTATAATAGAAAAATAAAAAAACACCCACCTCTTATGGTTTAAAAGTTATATGTAACTGACCACTCCTAATTTTAAAAAAACTTCAATTTTTGTAATTTTTTAACTTTTGATTAATGATATCTTAAATTTGGCCAGCAAGCTTTTAAAAATATTTTCCTAATATATAACCCTAATATAGATGAGTAAAATAGAAAAATAAAAAAACGCCCACCTCTTATGGTTTAAAAGTTATATATATCTGACCACTACTATATTTATGTTATAAATCTCTATATAACTATTAAACTTTTCTAATTACTAAAATTGTCTATAATAGTAAGTCATACATTCAATGTCTATCGCGATTCCTCTCTATCGATGACCTAATTAATTGTTGACCACAAAATTCACACTAATTAACCACAAATTCAACTATACCCTCAGGCGTTGACTTACTTTATGTGTATCATCAATTAATTCACGCATGATTCCACATGGCCTGTAGTCTAATGATGGTATGAATGGGGTTCTGTTTTTTGTATTTAATGTGTAACGTCATTTATGTATGGGTCTTATCGCATTTGTATTGATTTCAATGGGGATTTGCTTGAAAAACACTGGGCTGTTCATAAATAACGTATCGAATTTGAGGGTGGGGGCAAGAGGGGGAAGGAAGGAAAGAGGGGTAAAATCCCTGCCTTTGACAGTGCTTTGTCGCTATAAGGGATCCTTACCTACTAGTGATATCTCTTACACCAAATCCGGAAATATATAATTAAATAATTTATTTTCCAACTTGTACAGTATAGTATTATTAAATATCTCCATGCTTCATATTGCAATATCAAAACAGAATTAATTATATTAACTAAGAATCGTCAAAAATAAAATAATTAATCCTAACCTTATTTTCTATATAAAATAATTAGTATATTATATATTAAAAATAAATGGGAAGTTTACTAAAATGAATGACTAAGAGTATTATTAAGAACATTATTATAACTAAACCATAATAGTTGTTGTTTGTCATATATTTTGACATTTTCGACATATTTAATATGCATTGATAATCGGCGTCAATGTCGCTAACTTTCCCATCACATGTTCCCGGGAGTACAATGTGAGCACATTTCAAAGTACAACAATGCAAAACCAACGCTTAGCCGACACACCATAGATTAATGCTTAAAATATTTTATAAAATTAGTTTCTCCTCCGCATTAGAATATGAGTTGTGTTTTGAATGTTATTAATATTTGTGTTTATAGTATTAATAAAAATTGGCGCAACAATTGGTTTATTTTTAGTTTTGAATTTTATCATTAAGATCATAAGTTATGATTCATAACCAATTGTGACAATAGGTTTGTAAACATAATAAAGTCAAACCCAAACCATAGGCCCAGAAGTGATCCGATGAACACTAAGTACTCTTCAAATGACATTTTCAGTGATATCTCGTACACGACATCCGGTTTTGGGGGTATAAGTAATTGAATAGCGATATCAACCTCTCTTTTTCAAGAATAGTCACCGTATAGTCGACAGTATAATAATGTCTAATACAGTCAATACGATCGCAGTATTCGCGCCGACATTTATATTCCATTACGTCTTCGTAATCATTACCAATATGTGTCACATTATATGCCTTATAATCGCTATTATTGTAAATAATAAAATTATTTGGGAATTTTGAATATTGTCGGCTATACTCTCGAATAATGCAAGTAGTGTAGTTGTAGTACAATATACCCTGCCGTACGATATACCACGTGACCGGTTGCGGTTGCACGTGACTTATAGCTAACCAAGCCTTACCAAGCCTAGACACTGGTTGCCATAGTAACCAAGCCTAGACACTGGTTGCCATAGTAACCAAGCCTAGCCACTAGACCCAGGTGCGGTTGGCCCCACAATGGCTAACCAAGCCTGGAGTGCACCCGGTGTGTCTTAGCTGTCGCTGTCGTCTAGTATATCAATGATCTCTTGTTTGGTTTGATTGTCCACCACTTGTGTCTCATTAGTTCCGCTTATTGGAGGCTTCTTTTTAGTGCCATTGTCTTTGTGTCGACACCTGAGATCAGATGCGGTAATTTGTGTCTTAAGAGTTGCCAAAACTGTTTTGCATTCAATCCTTAATAAATAAATAATTTTTCATAAATTAAAATATTATTTATAAGTTAATTATAGCAGCAATTTGTGTATATTTTTATGATTGCCTGATTTAGTATTGATTTGTTTGCCATTTGAATTTTGTGTGTATTTTCAAAGAGTGATAAATTTGATTAAATTTAATCAAATAATAAAATATTGCAATATTTTGAATACAATTACAATTATTTATTAAATCCATTGATGTATCCTTAATTTGTTCCAAACATTCACACAATTGTCTCTCAAATATGTACTTTTTGCAAAGTTTTTTATTGTCTTCGCGCAACACATCTATCAAATTGTTGAGTATATTAGTTATTGTTTTATATAAAAACAATAAAACAATTAATTAATTAAATATCAAATAAAACATTGTTTTGATTTCTTATCACGAGTTTTGTTCAATTAAAACAAGAGCTATAATAATTTCCATAGAAAACGTCCGGAAATGTGGCAAACATTTAATACCCTTTTATATCATAACTCTATACTAATATACCATTGTTTTTGTTACAACGAAGACAAATAATTATAACGTTATTTATATACAAAGTTATTATTTTATTTCTTATGCAAAACTTTTATTTAAATAAATGTATTGATTTTAATAATTTTTATTTAATTACATAGAAATTACTTGGAAATCAATAAATTAGAACGTATAATTATAAACCTATAGGAATAGAGTAACGGCTGTTAGAAATCTAATAATAATTTACTGGTTTTATATCGTTTAAAACAATTACAGAATAATTAAAAATGAAATAAATTAATGAAATAATTGTTAAATGTGATAAATTAAGTAATAAATACTATGTATTAAATAAATTGAAAAATGAATGAAATAAAGAAATTTAATACAAATAAATACTCATCCAAACTAATAAACTCGTAACCTATTGCCACCTCTTTTGCGCCGACAATCACTGAATCAATATAGTCGCCAATCTCTTTTTCATCTTCGCTGCCGACACCACCGTTTAATTATAAAACACAAAACACATTAAATGCCAATAAAAGTGCGAAAAACATTACAAAAGCCATACGAAGTCGTCGTCCTCATTTTCGTCTACGACGCCAAACTCTTCGACTAAAAAGCCGACCATATCGACGACAACATCGACGGCCGAGTTGTCGACTTCATCGCTTCCAATGACCCCAATGTTGTCGGCCTCCTCTTCCTCGTCGCTGAAATACAACTCTGAATCGCTGTCGCCTTCGATCTCTTCACAACCGGCCACTCCGTTGGTCACACCGCCTAAACATAAAAACAAACAATTAAAACACAATAAAAGTGCGACAAACACTACAAAAGCCATACCGGCACCGGCCTGTCCGCCGCCGGCCTGTGCCGCACCGACGACCCCGAGCTCTATGTCAGCCTAGAGCTTTTTGTCATTTTTGGCCCAATACATGGCCTTTTCTTGAGCCACGGTGTGGAACTCTTCGAGAAACAGGTAAGCCCCGAGGGATTCCACATGTCCCACAAATTAGAAGCCATACCGTAGAACTCGGCCTCCGATGCGAAGTCATTGGTTTCTGTAAAACCCCGAACGATTCTATAAACCATATTATTTATACTGAATTGTGGTTAAAAATTCATACCTGAAAACGGGCGGCCGACGGCGGTGACAAAACAGTTGACACAACTGTAGCGCCGGTTGCCGAAGACAGCGGTGCGCCAGTAGTCTTCAGTGCACTTTATACAACTGAATGTATGGCCGCACCCGCCAACGAATGGCACCAGAGAGTCCTAAGTGACCATTGGGCGCCAGCGGTTGCAGAGCCGGCAATAGTTGAAGTCTTATTCAACGATAAGTAGCACTTGAACAAGTAAACAATGGGATCAGCTTATGGTCAACACAATCGGCCGCAACAACGGTTCGATTGACAGCAAATAAATTGATTCACAAAATGAAATACCGGTTAATGAAAGTAGTAGTGAATGAGTTGTTTAAGTGATGGTCACAACAAGCAATTCCGGTCACTCGTGAGGCGAATGTGTTATTGAGTGTATACTTTGTGTGCAAACAATCGTCGGTTCACTAATTGTGTGGAAATGTCTGCAAAAAGTGTTCCGTACGTTATCGCTGTGAGGCGTACTTCGGCAATCGACCATTTCGTTGCGCTCATTGCCAAGTGACCGCCGTCGGTCGCCCGTTCCCCGGTATGTATACCTTTATGTAAATTGTATCCATAGCTTCACATCTAATGTTTTTAGAGACCAATGACTTTGAGACCACCAACGAGTTCTTCAGGGGGCCGACCGACAGGTTTTTTACAGCGGTGGCAAACCTGTAGTCTGATTGGGGTTCGGCTGGGTTGAGCCGTCGACTGTCCATTTTGGACGAGCTCCAGAAACTGGAGACACTCCGCGCCGAGGCTCAGGAAGACGCCCTCTACAGGGCAGAAGATGATGCGGAAGCGGAGGCCAAAGGGGCATTCGCGTCCGGCGAAGAGGCCGACGAAGAGTCCGGTTTGGCTTTTGTAGTGTTTTTCGCACTTTTATTGTGTTTTAATGTGTTTTGTGTTTAGTTGGTGGTGACGGCGGCGGCAGCGGCGGCGAAGCCGGTGATGTGGACGACAGCGGTGACGAGATTTACTTCAGTGACGAAGAAGAGATCGACGACTCGGCCGTTGACGTTGTCGTCGATATGGTCGGCTTTGTAGTCGAAGAGTTGGGCGGAGACGATGACGAGTTCAACGACGAAAGCGATGAAGAGATTGTCTTCGAAGACGAGGACGAGATGGACGCCGATGGATCGGCAGTTTGAATATCAAAGTCAACGCATTCTTACGGCAAATATTAAAACCGAATAATATTTGATACAAAAAACTAGACATGTGGACCTTCATTTTACTTTTTACAGATTTGATCTAGCTCTACTAGGTTAGCTGTAATCACAAAAGCAATGTGGACAGATTATGTTGACTAGGTAGATAATTCCCATATTTTTGCGATTGATCCAACTTTAGGTGAATTGTCTAATTTCTGAATTATATTTCATGTATGACCAAACGTAAAAACAATTAAATGTGCACTGCAATTGTCTTGAGTGGTCTGTTACTTACAAACCAATTGATATTGAAATTATATAATAACGTGAATTTGTTTACTAATAAATGCTTTTTCATATCGTAAAATTTTATTTAACTTAATCAATTAATTTTTTTAAACATTAACCATAATTAAAAGATATTATTTATTTAATGCAGCGGATAGTGCTCTACCCTATCAACAGTGCAACACAATTAGGCGTCTCTAATGACAACATTATCCACCGTTTGCTAGAAATACAGATTTAATTTAATATTAAAATTTTAAATAAAAATGCTTTAATTATAACGATTAAAATATTTTACCACTAATTTATTATTGTTTGGTCTCCGCATTGATATAATGTTTGTGTTTTGAATTATATAACTATTAGTATTGATAACAATGGGTGCAATAATTGGTTGATTTTTTTTTATTATAGTGTAAATCTTGACAATCAATTGCGACAAAAGATCGGAACACATAATGAATGAAATGCCAAACCATAGGCCCAGAAGTGATCCGATGAACACAACGTACTCTTCAAATGACATTTTCAGTGATGATTCGTATAACACGTTTGGTTCGGAAAATAATTGTAATAGTAATACAAAATCATATATTTCTGTTATATTTCTCGGAATATCACAGTTAATGTAAACTTGGCTTGGCCAAAAACCGAGCGCGCTCGATTTTTTTAGAGTGACCAGTTGTTCCCTCAAAAAATCACATGGATTTATATATTAATAATTTAATAAAAAAATCAAATTGTTTAGCAAATATTAATCGTTTTGAGTTTAATTAACAAAATAATATATTAATTCAACTGTTTATTATAAGTAATAATATTAATATTAGTTTGAATTATATTTGTTGACCGGAGTTTAAGGCACTTACTGTCTCAACACTTACTTAGGTAGTTGATTAGTGCCTGGGTATATTTGCAAACATTTCCTTTAGTATTAACCATAACTGAGCAAGCTTCCGAAAAATCTTTCAAAAAAAGTTTTTAACTAGACATTATTTTTGTGATATTATGGAACATTACATTGAATGAATACAGGTGATAACAAATTGATTATAAAGTATGTTGCACTATAATGCGGGCAAATGCACAGAAATGCACGCCTTGCTCGTCGTTGGTATTAACAATATATACACCAAAATATTAAAATCAAAAATAATTTTATACGTATATGCATTTTTCCAATAAATGACGTAATATAAAATATACTTGTAATAATGTGTAGAAAAATGAAAGTGTAACATGCCTTTAATTAAAAATTTACCTGTTCGATTTTAGTGATTTAAACAACAAATTGTTCAAAATTAAATGTCGTAAAAGCGATTTTTCAAGGTTATTATATTTTGATTTTTAAAAAATTATATTATATAAATTGGTAAATTGTGAGTTAAAATTGGTTGAGATTTTCCACATTTAAAAAACAAATCTGAGAAATTGATTATTTCGATATTTACAGGTAGTTCTAAATAATTTTATGTATAAGTCATTAAAATCGAACAAGTAAATTTTTACAATATGTCATTTATTGGAAAAATGCATAGCCACGTTTAAAATTTTATTTAATTTAAACATTTTGATGTATTTATTGTTAATACTAAAGAAAAAATTTTAAAATATTTTGCATTTAACATTAAACTCAATGCAAATTTAGTGCATTGTGACTTAAAATTACTAGTAAATACGGCAAAACTCAGGAATATTTTAGACATTTTAGAAAAACATATATGGCTATAAGACGTGAAGTAAGGTCTAGGTGCTACATGCAAGTAATACAAAGTGTTTGCCTATCAATATAAGACAGAATTAAAAGGAAACATTTAATAATTGATAAATAGCTAAGAAATGTTCAATTTTAAATAATAATTATGTTTAATAGTTATGCTTAAAGTTGATATTTTGGTCACTCTATTCTTACACAAATTACGATAGCGTTTGGCCAACACTAATGTAAACGATGTAATAATGCTTTGTGCACTCAATACGATCGCTGCATTCACGCCGGCATTTATGTTGTATACTATCGTATCGTTTAGTTGCAAAATGTGTCAAATTATGTGTAATATAATTGCTATTATTATACACAATAAAATTGCCGGGAAATGTTGAATACTTTTTCCGATATTCCTTAATTATACAATTATTACGGCATTCGTGTTCACTCATATGACTTGGGAAACACTTACCATGTTTCATTTTGTGCTTTAATATAATGGTAATTTTGCGATACTTTATGTAACATCTATCACTTAATGCGATATCCATTATATTCACATCTTTTCTGTAAAATTCCCTGATTTGTTCGGTACGGGAATGAATGTAAACACTAAGCCATGGAATCCGCATTTGATGTCTATTTCTAAATACCATTCTTAATATAATCCAAGTGCTTGTGTTCATCGCATACCGGGTGTCCGACTCGTGCGCCCAGTGAGACAGTACTGTCCAACAGAAATTTGTTTCATGTGACAAATAACCTTGTTCATACTGTACCACATCATTGCAGTAAATAGTACTGCGAAATATACATTTAAAATAACTATCAACGGGGTTAAATGCAGAAAGCACTTTTCCTATAGTTTGGTTATGAAATAATTTTATCTACATTAAGTTTTCAGAATTTAATGCTTAAAATATTTCATTAAATTAGTGTTTCTCCTCCGCATTGAAATATAATTAATGTTTTGAATATTAGTATTAATAGTATTGATATTAATTGGCGTAACAATTGGTTTATTTTTAGTTTTGATTTTTATCATTAAAATATAACCTAAATGTGACAATAGGTTTGTAAACACAATAAAGTCAAATCCAAACCATAGGCCCAGAAGTGATCCGATGAACACCACATACTCTTCAAATGTCATTTTCAGTGATATCTCGTACACGACATCCGGTTCTGAAGGTATTTGTAAATAAATGTGAAAATCATTTTCTATATCTGTAGGAATATCTGTCGGAATATCTAACGTATAGTCGATATTATAATAATGTTTTATACACTCAATACGATCACTGCATTCGCGCCGACATTTATTTTTAATTTTATTGTCTATTATAGTATCAAAATGTGTCACATTTTGAGTCTTATAAACATTATAAGAATACATAAGGAAGTTCTCGGGAAATTTTGAATATTTTCCGATATGTTCCCGAGTTATACATTTTATTATACAATCGCGATTAGTGATGTGATCTGGGAAACATTTACCATGTTTAATTTTATTACTGAATTTAATAGTAGTTTTGCGATACTTTATGTTACATCGATCACTCTTTGAAATTTTAATTATATTCATATCTCTGCGATAAAATTCCCGGATTTGTGCGGAACGGGAATGAATGTAAACAACAAACCAATCAATTAAAATCTGGGACCGATTTCTTAATGTCGTGTCCATTATTACCGACCCATCGATACCATTGGTGTTCATCGCATACCGGGTGTCCGACTCGTGCGCCCATTGAGACAATACTGTCCAACAAATGAATAAATGTGGATAATAATAGGCTAATTGATACGGGACCACATCATTACAGGGAATGTTAGTACCCTTAGATTTTCGGTAAATACATGAAAAATAATCATCAAATGGTAATAGTGTTGCAAAAATTGTATCAATCGGTAGATTCTTAAACTCGCTTTCATTAAATATGCTGTCATTTGCTGACAAATACTGTTCCCTCACATCCGGACGCATCACATCAACAATAGCCGTGCATATTGTGAGCGCCGGCGGACTGACCCGTGTTTCCGATTCAAAGCGTATGTTTGTTGTGGTTTCGTATGAGAAGTATATGAAACTGATTTCATACGTTTGGTATAGAAATCCACTCAATAGTAGTGTTTTCAATACTAAATACTGAATTGATATTTTGGGAAACATTATTTATATTAACAGGCAATTGTTCATCATTTAAACATTTACTCTGTATAAATTTAACAAATTAAATATACCTTTATGTACTCAATTTATGATCATTTAATTTCTCATAAATTTTGTTAATATATACCAAATATACTTTTATATTAACAATTGTGATAATTTCTTAAACAGCATTATATCAAAACAATACATTACCATGGTTACTTGATTAAATTAACATTTGAATTTAAATTAGAATAATAGAAATATTCATAAATTAAAATATTTATGTTATATGAGAACAGAAAGTAACTTTTGTTTCTGGAATTTTTAACAATAATCTACAATATAGACTAATATTTAATATTAAATAATAATAAAGTTTAAAATCATTCAATTTCTAGCATTCGTTTAGATTTTAGGTAAAGTCACTTTACATAGTGGGTGTACAGAACTATAATTATAATAAAATCTAAATATTTCAATTCGTTTACCGTTTTGCTAAAATATTAATTCCTGTATTTTTCAATGCACAGGAATGACACCTTAATTCATACCGAATATGTCCTATTTTTTGTACTATATAACATATTCTTGCGATGTTCAGTCCAATTGATGTAATGGCCCCTACCAGAAAATACCACCGAGTTGTTTACCTATCGTATAGCGGATTGGTCCGCGAGAGTTCGACGATTAGTTTTTAATCAGTTTATTAGACACTAACCTATGATATAAAGTAATATCCAGTAATATCCTTTAATATCCAGTATTATTAGCAACATTTTAAATTAAAATTTTTAAGTTTAAACAAATAAATTTTAATTAAATAAAATAAAACATTGTAAATATTTTAACAATTATTATTAGGTTATAAATTTTTAATAAAATTTAAAAGAAATAAAAATATGATACATCAGGATTATGTGTTTGCGTTGGTTGCACTAATCTTAGCCTTTGAAATTTCCTATAATTATAATAAATATATAAAATACATATAATAATTAAAATATTTTACTCAATTTACCCATCTCCTTCTTATTAAAATATTTCGTCGATTTTGAATATTATTTGTATTGATAAAAATGGGCGCAATAATTGTTGGATTGTAATTCTTGGTTATATTTAAAAATATTATAACCAATTGTGACAATAGGTTTGTAAACACAATAAAATCAAAGCCAAACCATAGGCCGAGAAGTGATCCGATAAACACTAAGTACTCTTCAAATGACATTTTCAGTGATATCTCGTACACGACATCCGGTTCTGGAGGTAATTGTAATCGGATTTGAAAATAATCCGGTATTTCTATCGGAATATCCAACGTATAGTCAATATTATAA
>CAJPIZ010003060.1:0-12398 GCA_905368565.1 Medioppia subpectinata
TTTTTTGTTCATCAATTGATTAATTAAAACAATTTTTATAAATTCTTATGAATCGAGTGTTTATTTTATTAAATAAAAATATATTTTCTATAATAAAACAATTACTTTAAGGCATTAAATAAAACACTAAATTATTGCATAATTACAATAAATTATTAAAAGTTATTAACAATAAATTATAAAAACAAATTCTGTTTTAAATTAAGCTAAATATTAACCACTCTTTGAGTGCCATTTCAGTGGCGATCATCGATCGGATCAATAATGTGTTTATCAAACAGATTACGTATTGAATTAGCGATTACTTCGGCGTTATTCCTCTGGTATCCACCGCTGAAAGAAGAAAATATATCCATAAAAACCTCGTTTAAATCAATTGATTAAAACCTTAATAACATTAATATTGAAAAGTCATGTTCTTTGGCGTAACGAAAGACTATTTCATCGCGTTTTGCGATTCCCTTCAAAAAGTATTTATGAGTTATAAATAATAAATTGTTTGTTAAGAAATGGTCTCACATTCGGAGATATTCGAAGTCTACCCAATGGATCACCATTTAGTATATCAGTGCCCGCGTTATAGATAATCAAATCTGGTTTAAAATGGTCTGCAGTGAGTGTGGCGTTTATGTGACTGAAAGTAACATTTTATTTCACATGAAATCATAATTACAACACTAATAGACAATATTTACAATTCAAGTAATGATAAATACTCTTCATCTTTAACTCTATGGGGCAAATGAATGGGACGATCGATGGCTGTCTGTGCCTTCATATCTCCCGGATATATATTTGGATTAAATAAATCTAAAATATAAACCCTTTTCCTAAATGGAAAAAATAATGTTATTAATGGTTTAGAAAACACAATAATTATACAAATGAAACTAACTGTTCGGACTGAGTCATGTCGAGCACATCCGTGGCATAACCATTGCCCTCATGAGCGTCACAATCAACTATTAAAACAGTGATTTTATCGCTAACTTCTCGCCATAAATAGCGAATTGTGAGCGTTATGTCAGCGAATAGACAGAAGCCCTGAGCTATGTTTGCCGAGCAGTGATGGAAACCTCCGCCAAGATTTATAGCCCACCCGTACTTAAGTGCCAGAAATCCGCCCAAAATAGATCCAGAAGTTTGCCATTTAATCGGTTGCAAGAGTTTCCTCTCAATTACACACATCGGCAACAGTAATAGAGGACACACTTCGGCCGCTTTGGCCACCGCTAGTGATGAACTATGCATTCGACGAATAAATTCTTGGCTGTGAACCAAAGATAATTCATCTTTGGTTATGCAATGAGACGGAGGGATAAAGAAATCGTTATTTGAATTGAATGCCAATTTCTGTTTGGGATTAGAAAAATTGACATCAAAATTTGATTTAATGTACAAAACAATTGTACAAAAACTGTGAATGTCTTACTCGTTGAGAGAAATATAGCCTCAAATTAGCGGCAATTTTACCCCATTTTTTCGTATCAAACGGATGAATGGATTCAATTTTGAAGAAATATATGTCATAATCATTGCTGAAAATGATGGGAATGAATGGTTTATCACATTTTATATTATGACAATGAAGACTGTGTTTCGATGTTATGTTATTTCTAGAAAACAATCAACAAATCAATCGTTAATTAGTGTTTGAATATAGTTTGCAAATTAACCTCATATTAGCTGATAAAATGAGTTTATATTTAATGGATTAGTTGTAGTGATAGTAAACGATGGCTACAATACAGAGCACACATATGTTCACCGAATTCCAGAGCAATAGGTACCGAAACTTTGGGTCCAAATCACCTGAAAATTACAGTCAAATTATAAATCAAACAAATAGTTAGCGTTTTAATCAAATTTAAATATCTAAACAATACATATAATCAACAAAACGCGACACAAATTAGTTGTTTATAGTTTTTATAAACTCATACAATAATTGAAAAACAATAAATGGGAAGTAATGACTGAAGACATACCCAATCGATACCATTGGATAAGGAGTGCGTGCGAAGCGAGAAACGATATGATCACCAAAATTGTGATCAAATTAATTGCACTGAATTTAATGGTAATCAATGTTATGATCGCAACCAATAGTAAGAGTCCGCACACAGAGACCAACGATAGACTTATGATGCGATCCTATGGGTTGACAGTCAGCCAAACAAATGCATACAATTAGTAATTGCAGACATGAATCAAGTGATCCAATGGATCCAAAGGTATACCCTATTTGTGGTGCGATCGCCAAAGAGTGGTCTGTTGTCAGACAAACAAGTGTTGACAGAAATTAATGGTTCGCTTTCTATGCCATTCATTACCACCGATGGTCTGATGGAAGCCAATGTCCAACTCTTCACTCTCGAGGGCACTGATAATGGTTTGCTTTTTGACACCCAATTTGCTGCTAATCCTAATCTTAATCACAACAACAATAACAACACTTTATAATCGTTACTAAAATCATATGTTTTTTAGGGATTAGTGTAAGAAATGAATGAATGATTCAATTAATAGGCGTTTAAAGGCTTTCAAAATCATCCCATTTTAGGCATAAATAACGACGAATTGTGGGAATAATGCAATTGTCGGGAAAATTGTAATTTTAATTAAAACTTTTAATTAAATTCAATAAAATGCAATTATATGAATGGGATTTATATGATCATCATTTTACCGGTTAGGATATGTATGTATTCTAACGAATAACACATAGAATGCTATTATTTACATATTAAACATGTTTATAAAGTGTTATATTTGGCACATATTGGGCAACAATACGTGGATTGAAGTAATCGTCGAAACCTATGTTATGATGACATTTGACGTGAAATGAAAACAACAAACAATCAAATCGTGAATCAAATATTGGATTTGTGGTCAAAATATGGTTGAAATGAATGCATGTTTTAATATGTGATTGAAATGAATGTATTGTCTAAATGACCACAATTTGCGTCAATCTATTTAGATATCAATCCATTTATAAACACATGTTTGAAATGCAAATGTTTTGTGTTTTTCAAAAACACTGACAAATGTTTTTTGAGACATTGTTTTGTAAATATAGTGTCAATTAAAGCCCATTTGGATTGTGATTATCATATGTTAGCCATTATATCGCAAAATGAATGTATTATTGGATCAAAGTATTGATTACACAAACACTACAAACACCACATCTAATCATTTCTGTCAATGGATTTTATATGAAGAGATCCCACACTCCAGGTCTGTCCCGACAGCTCTCTCTCTCTCTCTCTCTCTCTCTCTCTCTCTCTCTCTCTCTCTCTCTCTCNTCTCTCTCTCTCTCTCTCTCTCTCTCTCTCTCTCTCTCTCTCTCTCTCTCTCATCCCTCCCACTCATGAGTATGGATACAGTATTAAGTGTTGTTAGCGTTGAATATAATGCTAATTAGCCATTATTGCAGACATATGTTATTTAACACATGATTTCAATAGTGATGTATTGAGAATTGAATGAACAAAATATAGATTAAATGATTTATGAATTGGTTTAACGATAGATTTGATGCCAAATAAGCGAAGAGTTATTGTTTAGTCGGCAAACAGGATATGGATTGAGATCTCATTGAATGAATGCAACGAGAAATTGATGTCAGAGTCGAGACTCAAACTCCAAATACTTATAACTGTATAGAAAATAGCGCTTAATATTGATATCGAGAAGCGATTAATGATTGGTTTTGTGATTGATTTGTTGTGTTTTGACTGTCAATAGGCTTCGGATTTGGGACGCAATCATATTTGTGCCAAACGTGTTGTTTCTGGCGTTCCTGTTGTTGGGGTTGAAGGCGACGAAGCAGAAGCTGCGCCAAACCACTTCCCCCATCTTCGCCACATTTTACCTCTTGGTCTGCATTAATGTCACCACAAGTTTGTTGCGATGCGTTATCTCTATGTTAGTCAACGTTACCTCTCCTGCCGGTGATATCACTGATAAGGTCTGCCATTTGAGTCATCGCTGTCACAGCCGATCATTGATCACTCGATTCTGTGTTTTAGGTATTTTGGGTTATCGTTAGGTTCTTCCTGTTGTCGACCGAGACATCAGTTCTGGTGTTTGGCTTAGCTTTCGGTCATTTGGATTCTCAGACGTCGATCCGACGGGTATTGTTGGTCACGTCGTTCGTGTCTCTGGCCTATAGTATATGTCAGGGATGTCTGGAGATTGTGGCGCCGGACGAGTCCTTCTATATCAAGGAAAGAGATTACTATCTGTTCAGTCACGGAGGGATGATCTTCTGGTTCTGCACGTGTCTACTCTTTGCACTCATATATCTCACAGTATTCCTCCTGCCGTGGACTCCATGCAGACAACGAATACCACTTCCAAGTAAATGATTACACATTTTGCTTATTATTCAAAACCGTTTTAAAATTTATTTAAATTAATTGATTTATATGTATAATAAACTCATTTCGCATTTTAGTTATTTATATATTGCATAAAATCATTACAAAAAATCAAATTATTTGTCAATTGATGTTTGTTTTGAATCAGACATATGGAGGGCTGTCCTCAGAGCATACAAACTGGTCATTTAGAAAACCCTTTATTACAAGTTTCAAGTCTTTGTGTTTTAAAAGTTATAAATTTAGTAAATATTGGTATAAAACACAAGAAAATGTGCATAAAATTAATCGCATATTTTTTGCATAAAATATTTTTGATATTAAAAATTGGAAAAATAAAGTGATGTTTAGAAAAGCATTTGGTGTGTAATATAAGGGCCGGTCATCTAATGGTGTGCCCGACCGACCACTCCATACGTCTGATGTTTTGATAATAAAATAAATGACTAATTGGTTGTAATGTATTGAATGTGTGTTTGTTGTCTCGTTTTAGCCAAACAGTCGTTTTATGTGTACGCGTGTCTGCTATCAGTGTTGAATCTGATCCAAGCGATGGGCAGTGCGTTGTTCTTCAGGGGCCATATGGAGGGCCTGTGCGTTGTGGACGTGACCACATATGTGTACTTCACTCTCTTCACGCCACTGGTCTACTGGACATTTTTGGCCCAATTCTTCTCCGCCACACAATCGGTGATAATGTTCTCATATAAGCCACAGATGGACGACAACATCGAGGAATCGTCGGCCGACGAGACGGGCTGTAGTGCTGGTCCGGACAGTCAGATACCGCACCAGTTGTCGTGTTCATCACTTAAGACTGACAATGAGTTTGTGTATCAGCGAAATGGGACGCTCTATGAGAGCACTCAGTTCACGGCGTCGGCCACCAGTGCCTACTCTCTCTCACCCGACGACAGCATTACATCGAATCACAGTTTAAACAAATGATAACTTAATTACAAATTATTGTAATATATATTATATATATTTATGTACAGAATTACAAATGCGGGCAAAATGTTGTGTTTAATGTCATTCAAAACAATTGCTTTTCAAGTTTTATGTTTCTGTTTGTAAACTATTAAAAGCGTTTTTAATACAATTATAACAACACACGTGTTTGCATTGCTTTCCCTTTTAAACACTGGATTAGATGTGAGAGTGTTTTGTAATTTAAGGAAAATGTATTGTAATTTACATTAAGTTTGTTTCATGGATAGTAACTTAATAATAATATTAATAATAAATTGATTTCTATAGCAAATGACAACTAGTAATGACCAGAAAGAGAGCATTAAAATTATGAACAATTATAATAATAAATTAATTACAAATGGTTTATTAAAAGGCTCTAAAAATGTTGTACTAAAATACTGTATTACTTAAAAAAGCATATCTTTAATTAGGAATGCCGTCAATGGGTTGTTGTGTTTCACTTGTTTTGGTTGTCTGAGTGGAACTGTTGGCTAAATTAATTGCATTCGATATATCGGAACCGTTGGAACTACTGTTAGTATAATAAGCACCCGAATCGCACGTATTGTGTTCGACACAGTTATTCACTGTCAACGGAGACGTCGGCGCCAATGAGTGACTATTGATCGCCGACGGCATCGACGAGACCATCGGCGGTGATCTATATATGATGCCCAACGATGGCGAGACTGAGACTGTATTCGTGGCAGCGGTCGTGTTATGGCACCAGTATTTCGGAGCCAACACACTGTCGACAAACGTATCACTGGACGAGCGCCTCAATTGCGGGCCACAAGTGCCGCCACTTCTGGGCGGAGACGGGCGACTGCTGTGGCAACCGGTTCCGGACGAGTCCGTACTCGATGGCTGAGTGCCACTGTTGGTGCTGTAAGAGGCGGCACACGTAGTGTTGAGTTTGTTGTGATGCTCTCTAATGAGATGGTCGTCAGCGATGTTGAGATGGTGTTCAGTGGGAACGGGACTAATGCACGCACTGTTACTCGTGTTAATGGCCTTTGGGTTTAGATTTTGAGCCAATTTCTGCATCAATTCGTCGTTCAATTGATTCATACTATTATTACAAACAACGGAACTGGTATTGGTTTGAGTGTCAGTATTGGGCGAACCGGGCGACGACGGGGAAGGGGGTCGATGCGCTTCCTGTGCTACGCTTAACGTCGTCGACGTCTCCGATTGGGAACTGCTATTTGTTTTGTCATCGTTTGAAATGTTTTCGTTACTTAAGTGATGCTTTTGCAGGAAAAATAGATTTAATTCTTGGAAATGTCTCTCTTCTAACTCTCGCTTCTCTCTCTCGTGTCTATCAAAGGATTAAAAACATAGACTTATTGTAAATAAAAAACTTTTTCAAACTTTGCGTATAAAAGCAAAATATTTTGTATGAAAAAAGCAACAAAAAAGTGCAAAAAGCCGACAGACCTCTCAATAATGCTGGAGAAGACGTCATCGACCCTGGAGTTGGTGATCCTCTCGGCGTGTTTGTATTGTTGCTGCAACTTCTGGATTAACTCGAACTGTGGTGAGTCTGTGGCCACGTTTTGCTGGTTTTGTTCGAGTTGTTGTTGTTGGAGGAGATACTGTTCCCTCTCCTTCAGTAACAGTGATATCTGGTTGCGTATCAAAAGGGCCACAATCCTCACGTCTTCCTCACTGTTCAAAAAGCCTGTTTCCACCTAAACATCGAGGAATGGGATGACAGGAGAGGCGGTTAACAAAAAAAAAAAAAGATTAGAGCCATTGAACTCATAAATAAACGTCAAATTAATCACTAGTTCTCTCTCTATGGTAAACACAGTTGCTCTCTCTCTCTCTCTCGTTGTATGACTTCATGTCTTTTACTGGTTTGAGATATTGAACCCAAACCTCAAGATATATCCGATATTTGAAATAAAACAAAGTTTTTGACGAATGTGTCAGAAAAATGTAAATTAATATATGATTTTCAAGGCTTTATAAAATCTACGACTCCTAACGATATGCATATAAAACTATATTATTTATTGATTAAGTCATTTAATAACAATTAAATTTGAATGCATTAAAGTTATAGTTATTATCGATTAATTAAATGTAATGTCCAGAGAAGGAAGAGAGAAACAATTAACTAATATAACGTAAAAGTAGTTTAATATTTAAACGCATTTAATATAATGATAAAAATGACAGCAAATTAAACCAAAGACCTTATATAAAGCGAAGAGCGATGGGCTGATTGTGTATTGAAAGACAAGCATTTCAAGAGCACTGGGAGAACACACTCGACGCTATCATTCGTAGATATGTAATGAATGTTGGCATCAATTGTGATCCGTATTCAAAGTGTATACAAATCCCAACACTTAACTAATAAATCCTAATTATGTTATGATATGATAAAGAACTGTATATAACGGACTTTACAAATGCATGTCTTGTATTATTTTTATTGTTATTAAAGGAAAACTCATTTTTAAAGAGATGTTGTGCTCTTTAAAGAGTCATCTAATGCGATGGATGGATGTCGAGAGAGAGAGAGAGAGAGAGAGACATTTCCAAGAATTAAATCTATTTTTCCTGCAAAAGCATTCGTCAAAAACTTTGTTTTATTTCAAATATCGGATATATCTTGAGGTTTGGGTTCAATATCTCAAACCAGTAAAAGACATGAAGTCATACAACGAGAGAGAGAGAGAGAGAGAGAGAGAGAGAGAATGATATACAGAAAGAGAAAAATGTCTCAAACGATCGGAGGAGACATAGTTTCACTGAAACTGACCTTAAAATCTATTTTATTTACAGTAATAGTAATAGAAATATACTTAAAAATGCTTTCTGACTATTTGCCAATTAATTATACACACATTAACCCCCTTATAGTGAACCAATTGATGATGAGATGATAGATTTGTACACTTTTACTGTAAATAACTTATAGTGAATATCGAGAACATTGAAAAATAAAGTATTGAATGAGTGATAAAAACAATGTCACAACAATTGATTGGATAAAAGTTTGCTAAAAATGACAAAACCATTCAATTTATTCCTTTAGTTCTTGTTTTTACTAATGTTTACGACTTATTAATTATGTTTAGAAAACATTAATTATTTAATAATACGGTTAAAGAAGAGACTGATTATAACGAAGTGATCATTCAATACAAGTTCTGGTTTTGTGGACAACAATAATCATAAATTATTATTATATAAAAAATCAAATATTATAATGAGTTTTGAATTCAGGTTCACGTTTTGGTATTATTATTTTCAATACCTGTTGGCCTTAAAGCATGTAGAGTGTACTTATATCTGTTATAGTGAACGCTTGTGGTGATAGTGGCCAAACAGTTCATTATAAGCGGGAATTAATGTGCGATAACCCATATATTGTACATATAATGTACTGTATTATGTGAGATGTGGTTTTAATGGCAATAACTATTTCATGTCATGTTATATACAAGTGAACCAATAAATGACTTTTTAATCATTAGATAAGAGCTATAATTAGAGTAAACGAGAGAATAAGTGAATCGATTGGGAAGTGTGTACTCTATTCAACGCCAAACTAGACTAACGATCCCCGAGTTTACACTAATTGAGTGCCGCTTAGCCATTGAGAGAGGGGGTGAGGGGAAGGCAAAGGCCACACAAACTCACCAAAGCCTTGGCCACGTCGTCGACGGTGTCGTTGTCGATATCGAAGTAGAACTGAAGCGCTTCGTTCTCCTTGTGTTTCCTCTTCTTCGGGTCCGTCACTCGTAGTCTGAGCTCTACTTTGGTGTCACAGTTGGCCACACTTTGTTCCCGATCGCAGAACTCGATCTTAAAGCCGGTGTCCTCTTCGAAAAAGTCATGTTTGAGAAGGTCTTTGACAGTAGGCCTGTCCTCCTTCTTCACTTGTATACACATTTCAATTATGTTCTTCACCTCCGGATTGTCTACTTTAGTGATACTGAGCGGTGGTGTCCCGGAAGAGACCTTCTTATAGATCTGCGCGGGACCGACACATTCGGAGTACGGGTACTCTCCGGTGGCCATCTCTAAGAGACACATCCCGAAGGCGTAGACGTCTACCATCTCGTCGTAGTGCTCGTCATACATCTCGGGCGCCATAAACTCTGGCGTCCCGATCACCGACTTAGCGAACGACCTGTTCTTCAGAGTGGCCAGACCTAAGTCGCCGATCTTCACGGAACCGGTGGTACCCGTAATGAAGATATTGTCGCACTTGAGGTCGCGGTGAATGATGGGCGGCGTTCGCGAGTGCAAGAAATTCAAACCTTTCAGTATCTGTCGGCACCAACTCTTCAGCACTTTTGAGTTGATTTTCTTAAACCGTTTCAAATATGTCTTAAGGGTTCCGGAGGTCATGAGTTCGGTGATGAGGACCAGGTATTTGCGTTTAGCGGTGTTTACTTCCCAGTAGTCATAGAAGCGGACAATGTTTGAGTACTGCAGGCCTTTCAACATCTCTACCTCCTCGCGGAACCGCTGCCTCTCATTGCGATTGAGTCGCTCCTGGAGTTCACACCACGCGACTGCCACCCCATCCCGAGAGTCCAGTCCCTTATACACCGTTTTGAACGATCCGCGACCGATCTCTTCAAACTTGAGGAACCGTCCGTCCGGTGACGAGTCCCGAGCCGTCTCCCCCTCGTCGGCAGTCGTCTCTTCCGATTCCGACTCTTTATTCGCTTCATTGGATCCGTTGTTCAGACAATCGGTTATCAATTCATTGCTTATCAATGTATTGTCTTTACAATCATTAATACAACTATTGGTAATGTTTTGAGCATTAATTGTGTCACAAATGGTATCACAAAGTTTGGTATCACTACTGATGTTGTTGTGGTTGTTTTGGATCAGTTTCGAGATGACAAACTTGTGGTGATTCTTGTTGTTGAGTCGCTTCTCCTCACTGTCTGTCTTATGAGCGATGCGATCGCCGATCACATGGATGTCAAGCATCAGCGGATGGCAGTCATCAGTTGATGGCACACACGTGTCGGTCGACACTATATTCACGCAGTCTTCAGCGTTGGGCGTATTGTTAGACATGAGTGGAACCATATCTTCGGCACCACTCGATGGGAGGTGTGTTGAGGTTGTGGTGGGGGTTGTGGTAGCCGTAATGGTTGTGGTTGTGGTCACATGTGAACAGTTTGGGTATACATTGTGTGACATTTGTCGTCCACTGCCAAGCATTCAAAGCATTCAAATGCCATACATATAGTGAACACCACTTATAATAAAGTACAACACAATCACTGAATCACTGCTTATATCACTTCTGCTAAACATTGAGCACAACATACAAACCATTCAATCCATTCACACAATACAGTGAATACAGTGTACCGTCATATTTTTATGTAGTTAAGCAAGTGTTAGTATTGAGTAATTGGAAATCCCAGTATTAATAGTGCATTTTTCATTAAAAAAATTATATTGTTTAGTCACTTTTTAAAATGACCAAAAGTCAATTATACTTTTCTAAAACATACAAAATAAATGTGATTTAATAACTAATTTTAATATACTTTTATTTTTACGAGTGTAAAACCTTACAGTATTTTGCTTGTAGCTTCCACAGTGCTTAGATTCATATCATTGGCGGTGTACAGCGAATACACACTTCTCTTGTTTGCACTATTTGTTGGCCACACTGTACTGACGCATCACTTCTGCGCACTCCGAGCCACTACTGTACCACTCATTGTGAGCACAATTCACTCACTACTATCACTACCCCTACACTGTCTGCCACTACCTCTACATTTGTACAATCATTCACTCGTTTACGTACGTAAAGCCAAACCCACACCAACTCTACAGTCAAACACACGCAACAACAGTGGCTCCAGTCGTACACTCTCTACGTTTAACAACTCATTACTTACGTTCACTCGACAGTAGGTTTAGTGTAATATAAGGCAAACATAGAGATCATATGAAACGTAAATTATTCGCTCGCTTTATAGCCCCCTATCTGTGAATTGACATTCAAATATCACGAGCACTCATAAGCGGGACATTACGTTATTTATTACCATTGTTTGCATTTAAAAATATACCAGTTTTTGTAAGTATTCATATTGTGCTTAAAATGAAGCAAAAATACAGTCTATTAGCGATATTTAAATGTAACGCACAATATGTGTGACAATTGCATTAATGACATGCAATTATGTATTGCATTCAATATTATGATTAACCCCTCTATTCATAATTGTCTTACATTTCGTAAACGTATTTAACAATAGTTTCATAGAAACGACAACTTTTTGAAGAAGTTGTCCAAACTTTTATTAATACTGATTACAGATTCTAAGGGGTATTCAAAAAGTTTTATAACAATTGACAACATATTAATGACATTTGAATATAAGTACAGGTATTGGGAGCTTAATTGACATCAATTATGAGACCATTGGCATCATTCATACGGTTAATGCAAATCATTGTATTTGTAATGAATGTTGTTTAGATGTTTCACAATAATCGGGGTAACAATTCTGGGAACATATCGATCATATGCTCGCATGCGATAAGACTTGTGTCTCCATTACTACCGATTCTGATAGCATTTTAGGCACTTATTCTGATATCAAATCAAATACTAATAATTATATCATTCCTTCAAATTTGAGATTAAATTCAAAGCAAATGTATTACAAATATAAAGGGATTCATTGATAAGTACAGTGAGTGCTGTGTTGTAGTAAATGTGTGCAAATATTTTATGTTGTCATTGCATAGCATTATATGCAAAGAATCGCTATCTTATCATTACATGCCGTTATAGTCGCCAATCAGTCGCCCTTTATATGCATTCATTAATACCATATATTTATTAATAGTTTTATAAAGTTTTAAGTTTTAATGTATTAATTTTTAATTTTTCTCCCACACCAACTCTCTCTCTCTCTCTCTCTCTCTCTCTCGTGTCTATCAAAGGATTAAAAACATAGACTTATTGTAAATAAAAAACTTTTTCAAACTTTGCGTATAAAAGCAAAATATTTTGTA
>CAJPIZ010003061.1:0-12397 GCA_905368565.1 Medioppia subpectinata
GGCTGTTTTGCCGTCCGTGTCGTCAATGTCTTCGTGAACACCGATTCGATGCGATTTCAGTAATTCTTCGGACAGTTCTGGCGATTGGGGAGGAATTTCAAGACCTTTTTTGGGCGATAAAAACATTAAGATTAATGTCAGAGACAATGGTTTCCAACACAAAGACAATAAAACAGACCGTTTGGATGCGGAAAGGGATCGTCGAGAATGACTGTATGAGTGATGAGAATATCTTTAAACGGTTTGTTATTGTTATCGCACAACACGTCGTTCAGCTGATCCAACACATCCATGCCTTCGGTCACGTGTCCGAAGACAGTGTGGACGCCATCCAAATAATCCAAACCATCAGACAGTGTGATGAAGAACTGCGAGCCGTGAAGGCCTTCGCCGTTGTTGACCATCGATAGGAGTCCTTTACGCTTGTGTTTGATCGTGGGTTTGATCTCCGCCTCGAAGAAGCGGGCGTTCTCTCCATACAGTGTGGCGAAGACAGAGTGTCCGCCACTGCCGGCACCGGTCGGGTCTCCAGACTGTGCCATAAAGTTGCGCTCAATTGTATGAAATGGACAGAAGTTATAGTACTTTAGTTGACATAACTTCAGGAAATTCAGACAACTTCTGGGCCTCTCCTTCACGAACAGATCCACTGTTATGTCACCCATCGTTGTCTCCAACACCACAGACATGATTGATACACACTCTAAGGATGTGGTTGTGGTGACGATTGTCTTGTTGTGGTTGTGGTTGTTGTTGTTGTCGATCACTTCCAGCGATGGTTTGTGTCTTCAATTTAGTTGTGATTTATTTTTCGTTTGATTTGTGTTTTGAAATCACATTTGATTTTTTGCTGTTCACAACATATGTATCGCTGTTTGCAGTCATTTGTGGTTTGAATAGCATTTATTTGTTGAACAAACAATTCTGATATATTGTACTCAATTGGTGGGCCATTCATAAAGAACGTGTGAACATATTTTATTATCTGATTTATCTTTTAATTTCATTGCTTTCAAGTTATCGATAATAATGTGAGTATTTGCTCGAATGCACCTTGGTCTATTTAATTATGAAATACTTAATACATTGCAATAAACACAATGGTCAATTTGATAAAATTCACAATTTATGTTTATGTTTGGAGAACAAAAAATTTTAAATATTATTTTGGTGTAAAACTTATAAAAATATTAAAACAGTATTGGGTTTAAAATAATTTTAATTTAATTTGTAGTAGAATGACCAGATTGCAACATGAAACAGCACATACAGTATGCATCTATTTGACTACATTGTTTTAAATAAATAAAAATTAAATAATCATAAAATGTTTAAAAAATATATTAACAGATCGTTAATATACCATGTAACTTTACTATTATCATTGAAATTTTACCATTTAATTTTGGTAAAGTAAAATATGATAAACATGATTATATTTTCTTTAAAAAATGGAAAATTATTAAACCACAGCATTTGGTAATATATTTGCATTTGGCAAAAATTAAAATAAATGAGAGCAGGAATATAGTGAACATTCTATGTAATCATAAAGTATGAGCATGGTGGAGTTAATTAAAAACACAATTCTACACATACTGTGCATTGAAAAGCATGAATGTCATAAGAGGGGAGCCGTGCCATACCTGACTCACCGCCAATCATAGGCCAAGTGATGGGACGCAGGCGTCGACACAACCAGAGTCTAGCCGTGCCTTCAATGGCCACAACTATAATGACAGCTCACATGACGCGTGCCGTAAGCGATGCTCTCATTGGCTGCTGGCGTACGGATAGACGGCGGGGGCAGTCGTGCGGGCGATGAATGTATGCACCAATATATGGTATGTGTGCTGTATATGTGGTGTATATGTGTTCGCAAGAGATTTAACCGAGATTTGAACGCAACATATATAGCGTATACACAGAATTGTGTGCGAATTGTGTGCGAATTGTGTGCAACACTTACCCAACGAATGGACGCCTGAATAATGAAAGAGAAGTCCAAAAACGCGGCCCGAAGTCGACGGGAGAAGGAAAACGCGGAGTTCCTCGAGTTGGCCAAACTCTTGCCATTGCCCGCAGCCATCACAAGCCAATTGGACAAAGCGTCGATCATTAGGCTCACCACCAGCTACTTGAAAATGAGAGCCGTCTTCCCGGATGGTAAGTTTGCTTCACTTTACACCTTATGCTTGCGAATGCATAACTCGTTCATTACTGTATTGATTCACAACTTTTCAAATCAAATTTCTTTTTTTCGAGAGTATTTTCTTTCATAATATTTGTTTCCAAACTTTTAATTTTTTTGTTGTTTTAATTAGTTTTGACAAGTTTTTAGTGTTGTTTAGAGTTTTGATTTTCTTTGGCTTTTATTCCGTTAATTTTTGCTAAAAATCATGATTTTTTGGTAGAATTTCTATCGATTGACTGTGTTTTGTTGATAGTGTTTAATAGGGTATTGACTGTGGTGTCAGTCCGTCAGTCACTCTACCCATCGATTCAATTGCATATGTTTTAGCGATACGTGTCTTATCTGTGATTTGAATTGTGTTTTCATTTGTGAATCAATTCAAAAGATGTGTACATTTTTAGCGCCCTTTCGGTTCGTTCACACCTTTTCTTAACGTAATATTGAGTGAAATGCAGTTTTTATTTATTTATTGAAATTTAATTTATGGTTAACTTTGCAATTACTACATATGAAATCAAAGGCAAATATTTTGTTTGTCAAAAGTTATACAAATAGAAAAATTAAGTCAAATGTTAGTGAAAAAGGGCTGAAAAGTTGGTTAACAACAGATGCAAAGAGTGGCAAAGACTGGCCTCCTTTGGATCACCTGATGCTTGACTGATGGTTAACTGGACTCTAGTCTGTAATGTAAAGTAACGGACTGTTTGTGTCGGTCTATAAGCTAGTGTAAAAGCGTTCAGATTGAAATAGGGGATATTATAAACATGACGTGGTTATTGAATCACCAAGGAGTTTTTTCAAATATTCATTATATTAGAGTACACTATATGTGAGTAACATATGAATAGTGTATAAATTACAACACAAGGNAAGGAGTTTTTTCAAATATTCATTATATTAGAGTACACTATATGTGAGTAACATATGAATAGTGTATAAATTACAACACAAGGGTTTTATGCTGGGAGTACTGAGAAGTAAATTCTGGGCACCGTTAAGCTAGTGATATGTGTTGGGAGTGGAAGTGATTTCAAGTCATTTTACTGTTTTCACGCCTAATTGAAAGTGCCTTTCGCTCGGAAAACCAATTCATTATTCACTGTGTTATGGGTTATGGGGTTAAAGGCTATACAAATCGTAATTCATAGTTGGTTATGAATATATGTTAACATTATCCAAACTCTCTCTCTCTCTCTCTCTCTCTCTCACTTATTTAGTCTACAATTTTTGTTCACTTGTTTTACACTAAAAAATACTATGAATTACTGAATGACTGATATTCTCGTTATTTCATAAGACATATACAATAAATATAATTTATAATAAATTTTGACTCAAAATTATGATTCTGTCAAAACTATTACGAGTATAATAGCAAAACAAATGCAACACTAAAATAATCATAATCAAAATTACCATTCATACAGAATATTGTTTATTGTTTTAATGAATTACATTTATCTACGGTTTTATTACGTAATTAACAGCACTTTTATTGCTGAGAATTAAATATGAAAAGCCCTTAAAATAATATACATAACTATTAAATGTATTGTTGAGCACAAGTCCTGTTGGTTTGTAATAGTAAACCGGAAATATGCCTCTCAGGCGATCCAAACGCCTTAAAATCAATAACTCATACCATGTCTTATATAAAGAGGGACTCTCTATCTGTTGGCGTTTAGGGTTTTGAGTTTTGCACAAAAATAAAAAATAAAGTAAATCCAAAGTTTACATACATTCACACCACAAGATATAACCCGAAAAACAAACGCATTGCTATTTTTCTTGTGGTTTGAATCAGACATAACTCTCATTTTACGATACCTTCGCTTTTACAGTAAGCCTCTCTCTCTCTCTCTCTCTCTCTCTCTCGTATTCACTAACTCATACAGTGTCTAAATCTCTTTGTTTTGTACAAAAATATAACAAAAACACATTTAACACTATAGAGTAAAGTCATTAATTAAATTGTAAATTTAATATATAAAAAGCCACAGAATTTTGTTTACGATTCAAACGGTTATAATTCTTATTTAGTCTACAATTTTTGTTCACTTGTTTTACACTAAAAAATACTATGAATTACTGAATGACTGATATTCTCGTTATTTCATAAGACATATACAATAAATATAATTTATAATAAATTTTGACTATCTCTCTCTCTCTCTCTCTCTCTCTCTCTCTCCTTCACTCTCCCTCTCAGACACCAAACAATTCACTAATCATTTATTGATATTTAGATTTTTGCTTAAAATCTTTAGCTCTCGCCTTACAGTTGGCGTTAGGAATAGACTAATAAAATAGATTTATATAATATTTACGGTCAGTCTATACGGGCGCACAAATTCCTGGAATTCTTCAAGAATGACATTAATGGCCTGAATTGTGAAATTGATATTTTTGTTAAGAAATACAGAAATAATATTTTAAATGAAAACCTAATATTAATTTTATATCATAAAGAGTGTAAACAACAGACATAAAGATATGTGTGAATAAAATGATGCTATCATTGGAGTAACACCAATGCTCTGCACTTCTGTAATGTTATACTCCATTCACTTTTTAATTAAATAAATACACGAAAAATTATATCCAAATTAAAATATGATATGAACTCAAAATATACTGCAGAGAGAGAGAGAGAGAGAGAGAGAGAGGCAAAGAAAACAAGGCTTTTTAGAGCCCTCAACACAATAGGGGATCAAACAGATTGTGCTAATACTGGCAAAGCGTATATACAGTGCCAAACATATCCCGCATTCCCTTTAAAACAGGAATTTGTTTGAAAGCACTCATTGGGAAGAAGAAGAAGTGCTACTGTTTTTTGGCCACAGAATAGAACTCAACACTTCTTCACATAAGATTCTGAGATAAGAAAAACATATCTTTTATATTATTAATGCATTCATTAAATAAATATTTTCTGAATTAAAACCGAGTAATGATTACAATAGAAACGTTATGTATTATTAACATAACAGTATATTGAATACCGGAATTGATAAAAATAACAACTAATTAGTCAATTAATTCATTCATTGATTTCGTGTATAGAAATCAATAATTTGAATACAATAGTGATAACAATTGGCGACAAACACACCGTTGTTTGCCGTAACACACGTTTGCATTGTATATGAATGGGAAAAATGAATGTCAAATGAATAGTGATTTTTTATATGAATGTGAGAGAGAATGTATGAGAAGAGACGTGTATAACGAAAGCGAAAGCCTTTTATATAGTTATCGAGTCGTTGCTCTACTAATTGATACCGAAAGCTATGTCGAGAGGAGGGGATCAGCCCTTAAAAAAGCCGAAGCCATACGTTATATAACACACAACATATTGAGTGCTTAATAATTATGCGTATAAATAATGATCTGATTTTGTCCGACGAGTGCTCTTCAAGTCTTATAGAGTGTTAGTACAGACTCTATACACACAACCGATTGATACAATGCAATGGGAATAAAATCTATACAAATCTATGCGACAAACCGAGTGCTGAGTGTGTCATAAATATACAGTATATTTATATAATAAGTCCGAAGTTATTACAGATGACGACAAGAGTTATTGTTTCCCTCAATAGTTCATTATTTACACAAATAAGCGATCCATTCATTTCATTGTATGATTTGTCTCATTCCATTCAATCCTTTCTCTCTCTCTCTCTCTCGTTCAATGGGTAACCTCTGGGGAGGGTTTATAATGTCGGCTCAATTATGCCTATTCTCTATTAACAAATACTTTGTCAAAAAACTACTCACATTAACTGGACTTCACTTATACAGTACCCGCTCTTTGGCTTTTGCTGAACAATATGTTTATATAATAGGAAAACATTGTATTCAATGAATGCAAAGGAACTGATGTGTAAATTTTTTTTGTTATCTTAGATATTGATTTTATTTGTATTGTATTTAATATGCATTAAAAGGCTATGAAATAATCAAATTTTCTACATATGAGTATAGTGTTTGTCATTTTACCGGCAAATGTTTGTAAGATTTCACGTAATCAGTGGTGACCACACACTACGAGTACTTGAAATTAGTATTGGATATAAATAAACCAGTTTTTATGCTTTCGTTATTGTATTTATAAGAGTTTACGGATTCTGTTGTAGTGTTTGTGTCATATCTGTGAGCGATTCCTGTGTTTTTTACAGACAGACAAACTCTCTTAAGTAGACCTATAGTCATATACTATAATGAAATATAAATACAATAAATGGTGTTATATTTATAACAAATTAATCGATTCACTTTTCTTTTCTACGAAATTAAACTATAAATTAAAGTCTATTTATATTTGCTTTGAAAATCACTAAAAATTATGAGCAAAAGTGATTTAATGCTATTTATCTGGAAGTGTGTAACGAATGGTTCAACAAATAATAGTGTAATTCTCATAGCTAAGGCCCGGGAAAGTAGGCACAATAGTGTTATGCATCACTCTCTTATTTTCAAGAAAATGTAACATATATTTACTAGCATTAAAACATACACATAAAAACCGGTTTTGAGCAAACAGTATCTTAATATATAAATTAAAGTCTATTTATATTTGCTTTGAAAATCACTAAAAATTATGAGCAAAAGTGATTTAATGCTATTTATCTGGAAGTGTGTAACGAATGGTTCAACAAATAATAGTGTAATTCTCATAGCATTTAATGGCTTTCCATAAAATTTGCCCTCTCTCTCTCTCTCTCTCTCTCTCTCTCTCTCTCTCTCTCTTCCCCTCTCATATCTCTTACGGAAAGTTTCAATTTTATCATCAAAAGGATTGTTTGGATACATATAAGCATTTTTATCGCGGTTTTCAGTTCCCTTTCCCAACAAGAAGTCTGAATAACGTTAATCTCTTGTAATAAGAGTGTTGTGTTAGCAATGAAAAGGAGTGAAACAATTTAGGCGTTTAGTTGTCGTTACAGAAGAGCAGAATGTGAGGGAATAGAGTTTGTAAAGACAAACATTATATGTCAGGATAACTGTCACCCGTGAATACCCATCAACTCCTCCACCACTGCCACCACCGCTCACTTCAATTCAGTCCAAAGCATATTCACTGTCGGCACACATATTCAGTTCATACGTATAAAAATCTCATTGCTTTTAATAAACTAAACCCACGATTGTGTTGTGAGATAATAGTGTTGCCAGCTTTACATTGGCTTATTCTACAATGTTCTTAATTAAATTTATATAAAAACAATTAAAAAAAATTTTTTTGTATATTAAAATGTTTACCAAACATGATTAAATAATATTTGATCATTATCTTAACTATTCCATTAAATTATAAGCAAAATATTATTTATAAATATTATAAGTATTTTTTCGTATAGTAGAGAATGGTTGGCAACTCTACTACACATTGAATGAATGTTTGAATTTTAGTCTTGAATTCAGTCATATAAAGGACAGCGCTTTGACTAAACATTTGTTTTCAATACTTTAACTTAATTTGATTCCATTAACTAATTTAAATGACATAAACTTAGGTTTGCTTTTGATTTATTATATGAATTATAGCCGTAAAGTACTGCATATATTGTTTGTCATAATCACTAATGTTTATACAGACTCTGTATTCATAGAATGGGCTAAACTTGATAATTATTCTTGTTTTAAATGCAAATAATGATATAATATTTTGCATTTTATCCACAATTTGAGTTTAAATATTGGTTTATATTGTAAATCAATGCAATTATTTATAGTTTTCATTATAATGTTAAATATAAGAAAGTCTGTTTTAAAAGCCTTATTGTTATTATAATTATTTAGAGGTAATTCACGTTCCGATTAATAACGATATGAAATAAATCTCGAATAACATAAACAAATCAGACATTTTCACAGCAATAAATACAGTTATATATTCATATATTGATGGATGTATTAAATTACAGGTCTGGGCGATGGCTGGGGTACTCTCCCGCCAACCCCTAACCCGCATGAAATGGCTATCAAAGAGCTCGGATCGCATTTGCTTCAGGTATGTCACGACCCCTCACATCAATCAGACAGTTGTCAAACAACACAAACGACACTAAATTAGTTATCAAAATGTATTGAGGAATACGTGTAAATGAATAGCAAAACGACCAAAATGTCATAAATTATTAATGAAGCGACACTTTTGCAGCACTTTTGTACTGAACTTCACTTTTTCACACAATTCTTTGCTTTCTTTTTTATATTGCTTTTCGCTATAAATATATTTAAATATAATTTATTCGCACAAATTCTGACAGAAAAAGTATTTTTTATAAATTTTATGTGATTTTTGTACTAAATTTATGATAATATCTCATATCATATGAAAACTAAACACAGAAAAAGAGCAAAAAAACGAACACTAAATATAAGAAAAACGAGAAAAAAACAAAATAAAAAACCTTTAAAACAATAATGTTTAGGTTTGCGTAATAATAGTGTGTATTTTGTACGGGTATTGCATTTGTAGACATTGGACGGGTTTGTGTTTGTGGTGGCACCGGATGGCAAGATCATGTACATAAGCGAGACGGCATCAGTCCATTTGGGACTATCACAAGTAGTGTATACAATGGTTGCCTATAACGAGACTAACACAATGCGTGTAAACGTCACAACTGTCTATAACAGGTGGAACTGACCGGCAATAGTATCTTCGAGTACATCCATCCGGCAGATCACGACGAGATGACGTCAGTACTCAATCTCTACCCTCCGTTCGCACCGCAGACTCACTCCTCAAATATGGCGCAAACGGACTTCGAGGTCGAGAAGTCCTTTTTCCTCCGTATGAAGTGTGTGTTGGCTAAACGTAACGCCGGATTAACGTCCGGAGGATATAAGGTATTCATCCTCTCATCCATTCACTCCATTAAAGCACTCGACAATCAGTTTAAAACATTGCACATACTTTCTAATTAAAATCCTCGTTTTCCCCATTAAATAAGACTTTGAGAGAGTATTAGTGAAATGTTTAATAAAATTTGATGAACAGATTAAATAGACTTAATGTGTAAATTATTGCATTCATTCCCAGATAAAAGCATTTCATTAAAGTATTACATAAAATGTGTAGCAAATAGAGTATGTGTTGCACAGAATATTTTATAAAATGTTCATTAAATTATTAAATGGATTTAAAATGTGAGAATCCCTTAATATTTTGGTATTAAATGAATTGAATTAATGTTGTTTTGTGCCGACATTTTAGGTGATCCATTGTAGCGGTTATTTGAAAGTAAAGCACTATAGTATGGATCAGTCGCCTTATGATGTGTGTTACCAGAACCTGGGACTGGTAGCTGTTGGCCATTCACTACCCCCGAGTGCAATCACCGAAATTAAAATGTATAGCAATATGTTTATGTTTAGAGCGAGTTTAGACCTCAAGTTAATATTCTTGGACGCGAGGTATGCCATCAATCACTGAGAAACTCATGTATTTTCACGTATTGTTTACTCCATTTGTTTGTTTCATTTGCAAGAGTGTCTCAATTGACTGGTTATGAACCGCAAGACTTAATAGAAAAAACTCTTTACCATTACATTCATGGAAGTGATATCCAAAATATGAGATTTTCACACCAAACGTGTCAGTATATGATTGATAATAATTATTATGTTGCGCTTAATTAGTAAATATATGCTCACAAACTAACCATACATTTATACATGAATTTAAATATTTTAGTGCTAACCAAAGGTCAGGTGACGACCAAATACTATCGATTTTTATCAAAACCTTACGGTTGGGTTTGGATGCAATCGTACGCCACTATTGTACACAATAGTCGCTCTTCTCGTCCTCACTGTATTGTATCCGTGAATTATGTGTTGAGGTATGCCTTCTGTGTCCTATTGTTTATTATAACTTAAAATATTGCAATAATCAGTAACTAATTGTTAATTGTCTTTAATTGTCGTGTAATCGCAGTGAACCCGAGGTGAAGGAATATCAGCTACAATTGGATCAAATGGAGAGTAATTACAATCGCGAGTCATTAACATATAGTTCTTCGAGTTCTGTACTGAGTGTGGAAAACGGAACCAATGATAACAATATGAGTGCCACTAATAATAGTAGTAATAATAATACCAATATTTGCAATAAAACCACGAATAATAGCAGCAATAATAGTAATAGTAATCATAATAATAGTAATAATAATAGTAGTAATAATACGGCGCCCACTTCTAGAGTCAGTGAGTATTCAAATGCCAGCCCTATATTGTATTCAATTGTATTGCAATTCATACACTATAATACACACGTTATATATCAAGTATTATATTCTACACACTATTCTGTACTCATTATACTAATTATTAGCGATAAAATCACTTTTGCATTGAATTCAATTGAATAGCAATAAATTGTAAATGAAATGAATGAAAAGAAAACTAAATAATTGATTCATTTATTTGTGCGAACAAAATGACAGACAAATCAAAGCCGAGCCGAAACAAGAACAATAGGAGGTCTCCCTATTCGACCACCGGCTCCAACACATCCAACACATCAAACGACAACTTTGTCGCCGACGTCCCCATCCCTGTGCCCACCGACGCGGCAATAGTCGCCAACTTTAGTGAACTCAATGCAAATCAATGCATGAATTTTGGTGTGTATGACGAGAGGGCCAGTCAGTGGACTATCAATCGGTCGCTCAACTATGCATTCAATTACGACAACAGTCTCTACACATCGTATTTCAGTGAACACGAAGACAACCACCGGTACAGAGCGACCGGCGCCGCGCCCACCGCTCTCATCACACATGAGATGCCGTATCAGCCCTTTTGCCAATTGGACGCCTTAGTGCACGAGTCCAACGCTTCGCCGGAAAACGGCCACAACTCTGGACACCAACTGTTGACCACCGCTGAGGACAGTGTCGTTCGCGCCTATAGTAATGATAACAATATGAATGTATTGAGTGCTCAGCGGAGTAGCGGTTCCGACGATGAGATACAACGAATGAGTACATTATTGCCATCAATGAAGACGACGAACGGCAAGAATATATTCGCCGAAGTGTTGCTCAGAAATGTGTATTCGGAGGCCGACGGCAGCCATAACGGCGTCGACATGTTGTCCGTCAACGGGAACGACACACTCATGCCGTACGTCAAGCCGTTGGCCATCACGAGCGACATCTCGTCCAACTCGTCGTCGTCCTCATCGCCATCAGACTTAAGTGCAATCAATGCTGATTTGAACAGCAAATCAACTGTTATTAGATATCTGTCGGACGGCACGACCGCCTATACGACAAACGCTAGTCTGAAGTATTTTAGCGACAACAGCGACACCGGATCGGCAACACATCCCAACCCATCATTTCTAAGCCAAACAAACAGCACATCGTTGACAGAGGACAGGGAAGGATCGCTGACCGGCTCTCCCTATACATCAGTGATCGTTGAGGCCCAACACTATCAGCACTTCGCCAGCGGTTATGTTCAATGAATTTCTCCCACTTTTATTCATATCACTTCTCTCTTCAGTCCTCTCTTTTCAGTCTCTCATTTCAAAAGACTATTAGAAAATAATTAATTGATTTCTAAAATCATAACGAATTCCAAGAGTTCTCAGTGTTGTTGACATAAATGCTAAAAAGATTTATATTATTATTATTTGAAAATATATTAATAATAGATTTTTTATTTAATAACTTTACAGGGAATTAAATATTATCTGTAAATAGATTTTTATTATTGAAAAGTCATATATTATATAAATATATAAAGTTATATATCTTATGATTTGATCTATATTTTAGAGACACTCAAACAAATAGTTATATAATTTTTAAGACATTAACTTTTAGGACATTTGACGATAGAATAAATATCTGTAATGAAAAGCAAAATGTAGTTAAGGCTAAAAACTTGTGTTATTTATTCAGATATTTATTCCGAAATTTTAAAATAAGATTTTGTTTTTTATATTATCTATGATTCCATTGAAAAGGCAAACAAAGGCACCAAAAATAACTTGAGATAAATCTGAAATTATTAATAAAAATGCTTAGATTTTAAGAAATTGATTCTTATATAACGCAAACAAAAGTCTCATTAAAATAAAAGTATTTTTTAAGGAAATTATTCCGACATTTTTGGACCCAATTTTTGCCTTTCGATACAAAACTAGTCGCTCTTCTCATGAAATAATTAAATAAAAAA
>CAJPIZ010003062.1:0-12396 GCA_905368565.1 Medioppia subpectinata
AATTGAAATAAAAGTGGCTATTATTAGCTGTGAAAGACATTTATAGAAATTTATGTGTTGTATAAAAACTATTTCAATTACAATATATCTATTTGAGTACATCTTTATATCTAACATATGAAATATAGTGTCTGTCTCTCAAAACAAGCCTTTATTTTAAGTAATTTATATAAACTAATGCTATGTTTGTGTAGAATATTCTGTTTTATGATATTTTGATTAAATATTAACAAAACACTACAATTCCGGTATTAAATGAATATTTTTATTATATATGACATCATATTTATACTTATATGATATATTAGTACATCTATATCTACATGTATGACTATATGTGATATAATATTTATATAAATATTATTACAATTAATTAATTTTGTTACTTACACAGATACGTAAATTAATTAAATTTTTCTAAAATATATTATGAATAGCATTAATCAAATAATAATAATTTATTTGAAACATCACAATCTATTTCTAGTTGTATATTTCTATATTAAATAAGCATATTTAATAACCGCATTCATATCAAACTTTTAATTTAAATTTTTATAAAATTTTAATCGATTTTTATATTGATAATAAACATCGTGCTATTTATAGCTATTAATCCGAGCAATAAATCAGTAGATATTAGTGTTGAAGCGCTTATTGTGGAGAACAAAACCCAGTGTTTTTATTTATTGATGCATTAAATTAGTGTCGATTACATAACTAGAGAAGACCTTAACGTCTAATCTCTGTTATAATGAAAAACGATTTAAGAAAAAGATAAATAATTAAAATTACAAGTTTTTCATTTGTTAACTGATGTGAGAGAGAGAGAGAGAGAGAGAGAGATGGAGAGAAGTGGAATACGCATGCGATGAAGATGTTGTGCCGCACAACCCATCTCTCCGACTGTACTCTACCGGCGCTGATAACTAATGACCAGTCGATGTATGCAATAAATGTTTATCAGCTCTCATCGCAATTTAGGCCAATGTTATTATTGGCGTTTATTAAGCCATTTATTGCTACAAAAATTTAATTCATTGCTGTTTAGCGCAAAAATTGAAGGAAAGGCTTAAACATGTTTATAAGAAATAATTGGTAATTGCGTTTAAATCGTGAGCTTTTGTTTTCTGTGTTGCAATTGTAGGCAAATAGGTATAGGATATAGGATTAGTGATAATTTTATTGATTATATACATAATCACAACCATTAGTCTATCAAAGGCTATGATAACGGGAAAAGACATTGGGTATAGTATTTGCGTGTTTGCGGTTCTGATTGATTACCATTAGTTTCAATATTTAATTAATGCTTATTTGCGATGATTTCATAAAAACAATTTTTATCCAAAATAACATAAATTTGCTTTTCTTAATGTTTTTACACGTGGATAATATTTCATGTGATATTTTTCTCTAATAATTAATAGAAAATAGTTTTTTGATTGATTTTTCTTGAAATAACTGTTAATAAAATGCATGAAATTATAATATATTGATGAAATTTGCTTGACTTTCATTTGACATTACATTTTATGACAAATATATTTAAGAAAAATGTTTTTAATTTGTCAAAATTACAGAAATTCTATGAAATAAAATTTTATTGATTTTATTTCTCAATAAATATATTCCAATAACTAATAAAATTTGTGAATAATTAATAATCTTTCGATTAGTTATAAATATTAATTGAAAATCTTATTAAATATATGAAATATTTTGGAGCAACCTAAATTAAAATTATAATTTTTAACTTATAATTATCAGTTTTACGTAACTCTATATTAATTAGCGAACTTGATTCAACCATAATTTGTTAATAGAAATTAACGGGCTATTTATAATGAATATAGAGCGTGTAATTAATAAATTATCATAATAGGATTGCCCATTGAATTAAGGTATTTTATAATTGACCATTTTTAACAACTTTAAAACTTTTATGAAAATATTTTCTGCAATTTTTAATTATATTTTCAGTTTTAAATTATATGTAAAAACGAAAATTAAAGTATATTTGATGTTTTCAACCAAAAAATAAGTTAAATTAAATTAATTTTGCTTTTTTGATCAAATGGCTTGAATCAAAACTTTAATTAAAAATTAAAAATAACGTTATACTCGAGTTATTAGTGTATTATAGCAGACAATTACACTCTTTGTAAACTATACACCGAAAAATAAAAAACTTTAATCAAAATCATTTGTTATAATTTTTCAATTAAATTGAGTTTTTGTTAAATTATTTTTAAAAAGCAACAAAAGGTTTATTATTTTCAAAAATCGTAACAAAACTGATGAGATTTTAATTTAAACACAATATTATTGTTTGCATCAATGGATTTGAAATAATATCCGTTTTGTAGTTTTTTGTGGAATATTTTCATTGAAAAAATACATGCATTTATTGTGTGAAATACAATCTCATCACAAATACTGTATAAGAAATTGATTATAAATCAAAAAATTATTATTGAAAGCAATGAAAGTTTTCAAGATGTCACAGAATTTGTATAACAATTAAATAACATTATTATAACAATGTTATAAATGCTATAATTAATCATCAATTCAGTGAACCATTAAATATCAATTAATTTCATTGAATTTTCCATGATGATATAAACAATTAATAATTATATTAAAACTTGTAATTGTATTAAATGCACAAATATTTTTTGTAAAAATAAAATAATAATTGAGAAACACATTAATAATACATTATTTGATTGTATTTTAATATTGTTTAAAATACAAACAAAATTCAATAATAATACCAATTGATAAAACTGTGTATTTCTTTTAAAACTTTATAAACACTACTTTTATAATAAATATAAACAGAGATTCATTACAGAAATAGAAATTAAAATTCGTATATGAATAAAATATATAAAATTATTTATATTCAAAATTTTATGATGAAAATGAACTAAGATATTATTATATGCCTGAGTTTTATGATTATTAACATTATATAATGAATACGGAAAACATAAAAAAGTTTTTAGATTAATATAAACATGAAAATCAACATAAAATCTAATGTAAAGGCTTTTATGTCAAAAATATGAGCCCAAAAATGACATTGAAATCACGACAATATGACAAAAACATCAATAAAATCATACAAATATTTTGAATGAATTAAATTTCTGTTATACAGTATAATAATTAAACATAAAATTTATGTATTATATGATTGTATCGCATGAATTGAATACTACTACAGAAATTTTGTAATGTATAACAAAAACTTAGTGGCAATGAATATAATTGAAATAATTTTCTAGATTTAAATGAATAAAATATGTAAAGTCCTGATTATATAACCACACAATGGATCCCTTTGTGACGAAAAATATCAGTGAATGTAATAAACAAAAAAATAAATGTCATTTCAATGTCTGGTTATCAAAAATAATTTTTTGTTCATTGAATATTAATATTAATGACAATAAGGGAATGGGTCTGTATTTTCAAGTGATATATCATAACTGTATTACTAATTATATTAATTTTAGTAGATTTTGTTTATTATTAATTATAACAATTTCTAAATTATTAAATTTAACATTTATATACATATTACTGTTAATGTATTGTAATTTATTATGTTTTCAGTACATTATTTTCATTTATTTTTAAGGATTTAATTTTATATTATTTTATTTTATAATACAGTTGTAATAAACATAAATTACATAATTATTACATCCAAATTTATTGTGGAATACTTTATATTATTAAAGATTTTAATTTACATTATGGCCGAAATGGCATATTTTATATATTTACTACATATACTGTAAATTGTATATCAATTTGAATAAAAAAAATTTTCAAATAACATCTTTAAACAAAATTAAAATAATATAGACTTACTATTGATTGATGTTTGAAATAAAGTCCACGACATTTCAATTCAATAATGGTTTGAATAAAAATATATTAATTGAAATTAAAAATCTATTATTAATTTTTTAAATATCCCACAAAAATAGTTTTTATAGAACTTATAATAAAATTACAACATTTAATGTTCTAAAAAACACCAATAGTTTTACCAAAATAATTATTAAATAATTTTAAATCATTAAAATGTTTGGTGTCTATGATTTGTCGTCTTTGTTAACGGCATAACCTGTTTGTGACAAACGATTAGTGCAATCATAAAGAGTCAAACATTTATTTGTTTACAGGTATTGAACTCAAAATATGCTCAAAACTTGTCTCATATCTACATTTGATCCACAAATCATATTTCCAAATATAGCGACAGAACTTTGTTTACAAATTTTGAATTTATATTTATAAATAAGGCATCAGGATATGTTTCTAATACCAGATTAACCTTATACTTTTTGTTTCGATAAATAAACATTGTTACATTTTTTTATCGTTATATTTAGTGCTTCAAACGTAGAAAGAAGTAGAATGATAAATTAATTTATTAATAAGTGTTTAGTGGTGGTAAAAGTGACTTTTATTATTGTATGGGCAAATAAAATAAATAAAAATTGTACATTATTCTATTTGTTAAAAACCATGTTAATTTTAATGATGTTTAGGAGAAATAACATTTGTTTTTATGTTCATAAACAAATATAATTTATAAAATATTATAAATAATTATAAATTATTTAGACATAATTTATTATAGTTTATATTTAAATATAAATCACTGTATAATTAATGAGCGCTTCATTTATATCTTATTGAATCATTTTTAATATCGTTTAGATTTATTATATTTACGTAAATATTTTTAAATAATTAATTTTCTAAAATATCACACATAAAAATATATTCAAGTTAATAAAAAAAATTAAATTTTACTTACATTTCTCAATCAAATCGTCGGCAAATTTAATTAATTTTAGCTTATTTTCGGTGACAATTACACTGATATTATTAACCCATAACTCAATGTCTTTTTCATTTATATTAAACATAATTGCTTTGAAATTAAATTCAATCAAGATTTTTTATTTAATTCATTATTATATGACATTCTCAACGATGACATTCAAGTGGATACTGTATATTCAATCAATATAAAACATAGATATTAAATTGATTTTCACCATGTACTGTAGTAATGAGCACCACAATAAAAAGCTACCGTATATTAGCCAATATACCGGTGCGATCATCGCTACAATGTATTTAATATAATGGTATCGTTTGTGCGCAGAGTATAAGGTATGGAAAGATTTTAATTAAATATTGATATCCTATGCTTCACATCGACAATACATTAGGTTTGCCATCGATTTTTTTGTGTCTCCCAACAGTATTTATTAAATTAAAAAATCATTTAATATTTATAAAATTAAATATATTTTATAAACTTAAAATATAACGACTATTTAATTGACACGTCTTATTAATTTAGTATTTTAACCTTTTTCATAATAGCTATGGACCGGTGTTTACATAATATAGTCGTCACAGCTATATATAAAACATTGATTTTTCTACTGACGTCTAAAAATAGTTTTTATTACAAGAGATTACCTGTATATTGAAGTGAATGAGACAATCTATGTTTATTTAAGTAGTGTATACTTGAAGTACTTTAGAATACTGTTTAGAATACATGAATGCATATAAGAATATAAGATATTATATTAGAAATGCTGGAATTATATAATACCATAATTCATTTTAAAAGTAAATTATTATAAAACTAACACTAATTTTATAGATAATTAATATATAAATTGTAATTTAATAAATCCATATAACTTCGTGAGTATTTAATAATCCCATGAAATTGTATTAAATAGCGAATATTAAAAGATGTTTAATAAACCGTGTGTTGAACTATTGAATTACCTGACAAAATAAAATTAGATATAAAATATGTATTCCATTTTAACTGTTAATAATAATAATAATTCTCAATGTTTAACGTCATACATCATACAGAGTATACGGTAGACGTGTCCCGCAGAGAACTATTACGACTTGTGGCTCAGTCTACCGGTACCACCGGTGGGGTCGAGAGTTGTCGNCAGTCTACCGGTACCACCGGTGGGGTCGAGAGTTGTCGCAGTCCGTAACTATCTCGCTGAATTCAGTGCCATCTACATGACAAAGAATCCAGTGGGCCGGCATCAGACTCGAACTCGCTACCTCAGCGTGCAATGACCGGTGCCTTAGTCCACTACACCAGTCTGCCTTGGTCATTTTAACTGTTAGGTTACTTATTGCGAAAAACCAAAATATCACTTACACTAATTAGTTATTATATTTTAGCCATACAGCCGAGAGCAGAAATGTATTCCAATATGTTTCCTTTATTATTCTTGATCTAGGTACTTTTTAAAAAATATTTTTATTGGAAAAGTTATTTATTAACTTTATTATTTAATGGGATGGATATATTGGTTATTTCAAAATTTTGTTAACCCTCCTTCCATTTGTGCATGGCTAGGTATTTTTCTATTGTTACATATAATGCTATATTATTATATTATTCCCATAGGAAATTGTATAAACATTTTTATTCTTCAAATTAAATACTTTAAATTGTACTAATGCTGTTATAACTTATAAGTGATATTTTGAGAAATTGCGAATAGAGATGTTAGAATACTGTTAAATATAATATTTTATGTGTATTAAAGTAACAAACATATAAGTTGTATTTTTTAGTTTTTATTTATACATGCATTAAAAGTGATAATTAAAACAATATATAAACACGAACATATTTAGTGCAAAAATAACATTCATTTTTATATTATTATTGTTTTATTAGGTTTTGTGTCTATTTATCGTCAAAACCAAAACCAAAATTTAGAGCTAGAAATTCCTCCAGTTTCTGAATAAACAATATAACAATATTTAGTGACAAATATCCATAATTGTGTTTTTTGATTAGGAAAGTGTGCTTTTTATTCAATATGATTTTAAGGATCTAATGGTTAGTTCCCATACAATGAACAGGATAAATACGCACAAATTTCCATATGTGCGCATTTTATATACGGTGAATAATGCGTAACAAATGACAATTATGATAATGGACTTAACCTGATCACTTTTCTCATTAATGGCCTTAGTGTATTTTACTTTCCCTGCTTCAAACAATTTGTTGTGTTCTAACACTTCCTTTTGGCTCTCCTTGTATAGAGCGTAATGTTTCAATTCATCAAGCTCACTCGTATACGTTTTTGCATATTCTTTCTATCACGTGCACATTAATAATAATGATAAATATAATTAGTAATACATTTATAAAAATATCAAATTAAATTAACACATGTTTAGCTTTTAATCCAAAATCATTATTAATACGAGAATTGCCATTTAAAACATGTAGCGCACCTTATATTTTTGCCACTCTTTGTCCATGGTCATATTCTTCTTGTCAGGCTTAGTATTGGGCGGCGGTGTTGTCGTCGGTGTGATTGTCGTCATCTTTTTGATCAATGTTTTAGAGCTCGAATGGACTGCTTTTTTCTGTAATCATATATAAAATCATTATTACATTTGATGTATACTAATAAAGCATTGCTACCGACGTTTTGACCGCTCGGCTGTGCCTTTATTTCAATCATAATTAATATACATATTGACAACACAAGTAAACACTTCATCATGTCTTGTATGTGATCTCTTAATGCATTTAACATTTATTATTAATATAACATTTTAATTTAATTTAATTTTTAAAACATCTGTTTTTACTGCGAAATGTTTTACATTAAAACTAATTTAATGTAAAGTATTTTTATTCAAAGTTTCATAACCTTATCAACAAATTATAATAATAATTAATTGTATTTCTAATGATTTATTAGTTTAAAATTTTGGCTATTTTTAATTTGGAAAATTATTTTTTTTATTCAATTTAATTAAAAGGTTAATGTTAAAAAATAAATATAGTTAATTTATGTTTTTAAAAATTTTATTATGCTAAAAATGTTTATAACTTATTAGTTATAGTTGTTAATTGTGGTTCATATGTGCCGCTACTGTACGGTTCAAGTCATACAAAATTATAGTCAAAATAAACTTTTAAATAATTTTATTTCAAATTATTTACAAATTAATAACAATTCATACAAAATAATCATAATTTTGAGAAACTATTTTCACAAACCAATCGATCGGTTCATATCTAATAATTGGTATACGAGTGTCGGGTGGGGTAGACATCGGGATAGGAGGCGAGCGTAGAGATAGCGCACTGATTGTGTCGGTTCCGACTCATGCGGATATAGCCCTCCTCTCCAAACGTCTTTCCCCACGAGTTCTTCACAATCCAGTAGTCTTTGCCGGTCTTCGTGTCCGTCCCGTAGCCGACGGCCAGAACGCAGTGATCGATGTAATCAAAGTTTGAGGGACAGGTGCTGTCGTCAAACACACCGCCCGAATACGACATGAAAGCGTCCGACACTGCAATACACACGGATATGGGGCCGATGTGGGCCACCGACTCCTGGAGTACCGATTCGTTGCCCGGCGATAGTATGGCGAATGCCGTCGCTCTGGCGCCGATACCCGACGCCGTGAAATTGCACTTCTGGTCAATCGCTTTGTACGGATAGCTCTTCTCGGTGTCGATTCCCTATTATATCGTACATAATGTTAGGACAATCTTTGTTTCAATCAATGTTTGGTTACGCTGTGTGTACCGATCATTACCTGAGCCACTCTGACCACGTACTCGTAGGCGTCGTAAGGCCAGCCCCCGCCGCACCCGTAATTACCCTCATCTCGGGTACAGTCAACCAGATTCTGTTCGGACAGTGAGACCAACTTTCCGGCGGCCTTCGCGTGCTGTCCCTCGAGAGCGCCGACCACTGAGAAGGCCCAACACGAGCCGCACGAGCCCTGGTCTTTGATCGGCGTTACGATGCCTTTCGTACGCCAGTCGACAGTCGATGGCAATGAGGCCGACAGTCGGGGCACGTGTTTGCGCGCAGACTTGTGGTGAGAGGTTTTCAGTCCATTCCCGTAACCCATTGACACTCTCTTCGCCTCAACTAAAGTCTACAATAATTTTGATATTTTATTTTCAATTATATTTACATCAGTTGTTGTATAGTAAAAGCCAATAAAATGCACATTTTTCGTACCATATCTGTGAACTGATTGATGCCCTTATAGTAGGACTCCTTTCCGGCGATGAATCTCTGGTTGTGCTCCAGAATCTCATTTCGTTTCACTTTGTATTGTGTATAATGTGTTTCCTCGTCGGCATTGGATTTGTATGTTTTCCTGAATTGTTTCTACAAAATACATGTAACTATTAATTAAAAATGTTTTGTTAAAAATTAATTATAAAATTTCAATACCTTATACGTCTCCCATTCCGTGTCCACAATTGCGTTACTTATAGCAAAAACTACACTTAATAAAATTAGAAACTTCATTATGTCTTAATATTTACGTTTTATTAACTGATTATAAAGTTTATGTTATTATTTTGCTGTCACTTATGATGTAATATATCACAAACGGTGTCTATATTTATAGCAAAATACTAAACAAAAGAAATGATAAATTATTTGTATTTGTCTTTATAGCAGATGTCGATTACACCATACATTTGGGGCGCAAATACATAATCAATTGTTTATTCATTTCACAGACTATGGAAATAACGGCTTATCAATCGGTTTGTATGTATCCTATGATTGATTAGATTTTGGTTAATATCTCTTAACTGTCACTTCAGACCAAGACTACTGTCAAAGACAATACTCCCTATTATGAAGTGATGCCTAATTTATGTCACATTTTCTTAACACTGTATTACTGTTACGACAACATTTATTTTTTGTTTATAAATATGGTTACAGTTCTGGGAAAAGATAATTCATTATAAAAAATAAAAGTAATAGAAAGTTATAAACAGTAATTGAATGAAGAATTGGAGGGCATCTACAGTATAATGTCGTTAATGTTTACAATTTTATTAATCGGTTATTAGTTTTTTGACTTTCTTATGTTTTATTTAAAAAAGAGATAATATTTCAAGTATACTATTGTTTAATAATAGTAATACTTATTGATAACTAATTATCGGTTAATTAATACAACAAGAGATTATGAAAGGTAAAAATACTTTTAGTAAACTTTTAGTTCAGCAAAGTAGATTGTCAAGTATAGTAGAATTTTTGAAGTAATCCAGGTTACTTGACTATAAAATAGATTAATCGTGCCTTTTCAATTATTAACTTTGTTATATGTTTGATTTGTAACTAATTTATATGACTGATAGGATTATAATTAGTGTGACTAAATTAGGGTACATTTACCTTGTTGAGTATGTTGTTTTGTTCAACAATTGTGTAATTAATGAGCTACTTACGAGAAATGTATAAACATTATTAGCCTATCAGAGAAAAATATTTTGGAAATTAGTTGTATTAATTTAATTAAATAAACAATTCATGGAAATCATATTTTTACAATTATTCAAATTTTATATATTTATTTTGGTTTAAATTTAAATATTACGTTATTATTATATTTGTATGCAAATTAACTAGTTTTATGAATATTCTTAAGAATAATGATTAATTAAAAGGGCATTAATTTAAGCAAAAAAAATTATGTGTTATTTATAATAGTGTTTTATAAACACAATAATACAATTAATTATATTAAATAGATTGCATAAAATTATTTATATAAAGGACAATAAGTAAATTGTAAATTAAATATTGTTAATGTTGTAACTTTTAACTAGGCAATACAACTTAACTATAAAATACTACAGAGTTTGTATAAAATATAAAACTTAAATACTGTATATAATATAATAAAATAAAATAATTAATTTATATAAAAAGTGAGAAAGTTGTTTTATAAATTCATAAATACTGCAGTGATTTGTGTTTTATTTTTAATGACCTATTGTTTATTGTTAACATCAATTTATTTTCTTATATCAAATCGCATGTAATAAATGTGTGGAAAAACAAAACGATATAATAAATAACACGAAAGACAGAGATCTAGTGTCGGATCCATTCCTCCAGTTCCTCAATCGGGATGTCTTCACGTGAGTCTTCATTTCTGACAAATAAAACTCATTGCGATTTTTGCCAAAAGGTTTGGACACTATTTCCACATCGCTTTCACTCTCGGTGTGTGAGCACCGGTCGGTCCGCCAATATTTATCCTTAAGTTTCTGCAATTTTCCCACACTTTCCAAGTGTTTGATAGCGTTTGTAATGACATTCTTGAAGAGCAGATCCTTTCGCATTGCGATCGCGTACTCAAACTCCATGTGTTTGGCCTTATCTTCAATGATAGTGAGATCGCAGTCGCGATTAGCCGTGTATTCAATGAACGGCCCGTCGCTGATGAAGGCGTAATCGGTTGTGCGGACCCGCTTTAGCCCGTCCTCATCGGTGCCGAAGACATAACTGTTTGGACTGTTGTCCCAATAGGTGTACATTTTGCTGATGGTATCGCTGGGATGTATGAGTGGTAGGTGTGAGCCATACTTTTTCACCCCGTAGTCGATGGCTGTCTGTGCGGCCAAGTCTTCGAATGAACTGATATTACGGATGAGTTCTTTGCGGACGATTGCACTCAACGGCCATCGCATGAAAGGGTGGCTGAAGTCCACGAATCGTTGTCTACCCTTCGCTACAGTTATGTCTGCGATCGCGAAGTCTGTCTCCTGTAATGTATTTGTTATTTGTATTAAATTGTGATTACAATTAGTCAAACAATTCCATTAATTGTGTTATAATTTTTGAATTACATTTATTAATGATTCTAAAAGTTTTTTATTTAATTATAAATTTTTAAATAATTATTTTCAATTTTGCTGTGACTTTTTAGCAAATATATTCATAATTGTATGTTCTAGATGCAACTTATCACATACAGTATTATGCAATGTACTTTTTTAGTATTAATTCTGCACATCCTATTCTAATAATGTAGCATGTATATCATTTATTATTTAAGGTTAACCATGAACACTAACTCTACTCTCCCTCACATCTAGTTAATAGTTCATAAGTGGCAGTGTATTTAAATATTGTACAATATAATTTATGACATTGTTACTATTGTGACTATTCTTAAAATTAATTGCAATTTATTGAGTATAATATTTGTTACGATTTCCTCATTGACTCCAATAATAATGTTTTATGCGATTATACGAAACACAAGGTTTTTTGTTTGGATAAATAAACACTCGTTTGATATTTCCGTAAATAACTTATATTACAAACAATTTTCTGTTTCCGAAAATATTATTTATAGCAATATTTACGATATGATAACATGTGATGAAAGAATCTCTCTTTAAATATAAAATATTTATCATTTTATTTATGTTTAGTATATAAAAACATATTTTGAATACATTAATCCAGATTAATATGAGAGAGAGAGAGAGAGAGA
>CAJPIZ010003063.1:0-12395 GCA_905368565.1 Medioppia subpectinata
AAATTCAACCTAAGTGAAAAAGGATTTCGTCCTTTACCTAATTTTCAACCAATAAATTTTCAAAATTTTATTTAGCAATTAATTAGTTTTTATAAAATTAAACATGACGTATATCGTATATATAAATATCAAAATAAATACAATAACAACTTTATTATATTTTCAAGTCAATCTAACTTGTAAATCTGACCACCATTATCTCAAAATCCAACTATTAATTTCGTTGTTTTTAACATATTAAAAATACGTTCAATAATGTTTTTTATAAACAAGATTAACGCGATTATAGTTAATTTAAATTATTAAATAAAACGTAAAATATATTTTATCTTGTTATCAGATACAACTCATGAAGAATTATTTTTATTAAAATAAGCTTGATATAAAATTAAGTTTTGTATTGACTACATGTTAAGTAGTAATATTTTAACTTATATTTTGTAATCTTAATTATAAAGTACATATATTTTTTTAAAAGGAATTTATTTTTCCGGAAATTTAATATTTTAAACGATTTTAATGGAAATATTGATAATAATTGTATAAATATAAATGTCAGATCATTATGTTCTATTTTATGTATTATAAATAAACTTATTTTAAAATGACAAATATTAATTGCGCAAATATTTAGAATAATTTACTCGTGTTATTTTTTTTATTCTCGGAATTATTATACGGAAATTGTATATTTGTCAAGTATTTAGTAGTTTTTACAAATAAATTTTGCTATTTCAATAATTAATGATTATATATTGTAGTGTTGATACAGGGTGGTTTATACATTGCCAGCATAGCTGGGCGCAGCCATTATCATAACATATGTGAGTTGCTGAGCAATGAAATACAACTTTTGTTGTTTACAACGGTTTTCCACAAAAGTTGTATTTCATTGCTCAGCAACTCACACGTGTTGTGATATTCTGGCAATGTATTGGTTCAAATGATTTATATAACTATTAGTTAATCGCAAAACCAGTAATACCGTCACAAAATTAATCGTTTTGTAACAACACATGTAAATTATATGTAGCACTTTTATTTTAAATGTTAACAGTCTTTGAGATGCGCGTTATACACTGGGTGCGCGTTGTCTATGGGATATTACGGTACTTATTTTAATAATAAATAATATTATATTTTTATAAATAACGATTAATAGAATTCTATAATTTTAAATCTAATCTAAATCTGATATAACAAGAATGCTTAAAAATATAAAATCACAATAGGTCATAATTTTAATATTTCTATTTGTAGAAACATTTATTATTGTGCATGGTATAATTCAACGTCACTTTATCGGGCAAGCAATCAGAGGGACTGTGTTTATCAATGAGCTATTGCAGTGCTCAAAAAGCATTGGGACATGGTGGATTTTGTGACCATGGTCGGTGCCAATGCTCGTCCAATAAACGATACGACACACAACGGGCGCCCAAAAATTGCGTGCAATAAGGGGTCGTTGCGACTGTTCAGCCAATTATGATCGGGTGGGCGACGAGTGTCGACCCAATCACTGTATAGATAGTGAAAAGTGTAAGAATTGTCAGCAAAACACGTATTGTCGGCACAAATCTGACGGTCATTGCTATTGCGGGGACACAACCGATACCGTATGCGTCATGTGTTATCATTGCAAACTCGTTGAAGTTGTTATCCGTTTTAAGCCAAAAGCTGGTGATCACTCGGCCAACGGCTCCTAGAATGCATGGGTTGTGGTGTTTGGTGTCGTTAAGTGTCTACTTATAGTGTGTTATCTAAATCGTAAGAAATGTATGACGAGATCAGACGGCGTTAATGGCTGTTCAGAGACCAGTAGATAACCCTTCGCTTACAAATCGAGTGATTATTACAGAAGGTATTAGGAATGGAAATGGTCATGGTCATATTGGCTTTACAATTAGCCAACCTGGACATGATAGAAATAATGATTTTAACACAGTAACAAATTCGGATAATCCACCAGATTATGTTGAATGCCTTAAACATAACGACACGTCAACATTGAATTTAGAGGCAAATACTGAGAGGAAATAAATATTAACATATTATATATCGAGATAACTAACAAACGCACGTTAAACATATTATGCTATTATTACAAACATGTTAGCCATTAAAATTCAGATAATCCCTCATAGGTTTCTTAGTTGTATAAATTGTTTTGTAAATGAATTAAAATGCACTAAATTAATAAATTTATGATTGCGAGGCAGATGCATGTGTAGAGTGACTAGATCCAATTTCAGGAAAAGAGAAAATTCCTCTGAAAAGAGGACATCTGTTCAGCCTATGTATGTGCTATCACTTCACCCACGAGTCCTGCAATTGAAAGCTGATAACAGTAGTAATTATCCCAGTCTTGATATAACATTTGTTTTCTAGACATAACAGCACTGTATAAACATTTATATAAAATTTTATGCAATATTTCATAAGATATACATGTAGCTGTAAAGTACTTGTAAGAAACCTATGGTAGATTGTCTGCATTTCAATGATAATTATTGAATTTCAATATGTTTGCAATTACATCAAAATAAGTTTAAGGTGCGTTTGCAAGCCCTGCAAATGTTTTATTCAACCATATTTTATGTAATACATTGTATTGAATATACTAATTATTAGAGCAGAAATAATTCGGGAATTCCCAAATAAAATTAGTTAATAGAATGTTCGGGAATAACATCCAGTTGGTTTTGGAGGTTATAATGGAGTAAAAATATACCATTTTTATTTTCCCAAATACTCCCGTATAGCGAATGCGGTGAACCCCCAGACTATTCAACATTAAACACAAATACTGTACAAATGCCTAATAATTAACATTAACGATTGAAAATTATGTTAATTTTTATTGGTAATAATTCGTTGTTATTTAAAAGTATTATTATCTGAAGATAAGATAATACAATATAATAATATGAAATTTATACAGTAATTATTTTTATAATATTGAATGTGATTTTAATAAGTATTTTTAATTATGCATTATTTATGCGTTATTATTAAATTAAAAATTATATTTAATTTAATTTAATTTCACAAATATATTTAATTTAATTTAATTTCACAAATATATTTAATTTTGAAATTGTGTGCAAATATTTTTTTTATAATAAATGTCACGTAAAAGAAAAATATTCTGGTTTATCAAATAATGACAACAATTTAGTAAGAATATCAGACAATACAGCGCATGTATGTTTGCATTATTGTCATAAAACTACAATGTAAATATTTTGTGTACAAAATTGTTGCTGTCATTAAAAACACTACTAATTAAAAATAAAACATTAATTAGCGTTTAAATGTTATCTGTATATTGTTAACATAACTCAAATTTAATAATAACATATAAGATGTATCATAATCTAAATAATATAACTTTTATATTGATGATAATTTTGGCAAACACCGGATCAATGAACTTATTGGATGAATGCCAAAACGGTGCCGACTGCCTAAGGCATGACCATAATCAATTGTGTGACCCAACGAATATGGTGTGAATGTATATATTTTATTTGGGTGGTAAGTGCGTGTGCCGGACCGGTTACGATAACCATTTGTCCCTACATGGTATTTGCGAGAGAAATTATTTTGGTAAACCGTGTGCTGGCGATCATCAGTGCGAGAATTCTACGGGCTTTCCATTTGGTGCCCTTCAGTGCCGATCGGGTGTCTGTGTCTGTTCGCACAATTTTACCACATCTTCAATTGATAACAAGTGTCGCGAATGCAGTTATAGTGAAGAGTGTTTGAAGTTTGATAAAAGAGAGCATTGTTTTAAAAAAGAAGGTGAATGTTATTGTACCGACTCGATGAATCAAGCTGTTAACCAAGAGGGTACAAAATGCAGTAAATGTGGGTCTAACCAGGGCAAAATAATTATCTCTGTTGTTGTTATAATATTTATAATTGTATTATGCTGTAGTGAATATGTATTTAAAATATGTGAGAAACGAAGGGTAAATCGTGATAGAAATTGTAGGGCAAATGGTGAGCATGGTGATAATAATGCTTTAATTTGTTTTGTCAATAATTCAAACGCTGAACGTAATGAACAAATTCCCGAAACTAATACAAGTTATCCGATAATTACAATAACTGCTATACAGACACCGAGTGATGATAAACCTCCCGCTTATAGTGAATGCGGTGAACCCCCAGAATTACATCATTAAGTCATATCAATGTATTTAATAGTGATATAATATTAAAATAATATTGAATTCAATAGTAAACGGGTATAAATAAAGTAGAGTTTGCAAAGACTCATTTTTGTCACGTTTGTAAAAAATTTAATTGTTTATAGCATTTATATAGTTTAGTAATTTTTAAAATTTTGATTTTAAAAACTCTTTCCAAAACAATGGTAAAAATTTTAAAAATTTTATTACTATAATATGAAATAAAATAATGCAAATAATTCTCGTGAACAATATATTTCAAATTCAAACATAAATATTAGACTTGTTTTTAACGCAAATATTGAAATATAATTGTCACTCAAATTGATCCCAAATGTCGCATATTTTAAAATTTGTGATAATATCTGTTTTATTAATTCAACATGTATTTAGTGCGCCAATTAGTGAAACATATGATTCGCAAACATTTCTACCAATAATAAGCACTGATTACTACACACCGACACCTGTTTCTCGTATATCTGAACCCATTGTGTTTGAACGGACTTTATTACCACAACACCAACCGATCGGTCGTATTAGTGATGATAGCGTAAGAGGGGAGCGAATTGCCGGCGACTACTCGTATCCCATAGTAATCATATGTATCGTTGTTTTGGTTATCGTAATAATTATAACAATTGGTTTAATAATGTGGACAACGATTAGCAACGAAACCATTAGATCGGTTAGAAATATAGGACAAACACCAGACCCACCGGCACTCGAAAAACGTGAAATATACAAATTTAATGATAAAACTCGCTCTATATTATTGGGAACGTATGGATATAAAATCGGTGATGTAATAGGTTCCGGTTCATATGGAACTGTGTTTACATGTGAGCACAAAAACTACGGTATACTTGCAGTTAAAGTCGTAATTTTCAAAACTACACAACTCGACCGCGAAGTGTTCGCAATGACTAACTTAAAGCATGAATTCATAGTCCATTGCTTTGATGTCATCGGAATTAAACCAAACACAACGTTAATATTCATGGAGTATTTAAGTGGCGGCAATTTGCGGAGTCATTATAAAACAAACGGCCCATTCATTGAGAGTAAAGTGAAACACTGGATGGAAATGATAGTAAACGCTGTGAATTATTGTCATGAGGAGAACATAAGCCATCGCGACATAAAGCCCAGTAATATAGTATTGAATAGCGATAAATCTGTGGTCAAATTGTGTGACTTCGGGCAATGTATACGTATGGAGACACGTGTGAAATCGACGGCTTCTAACAACGCAACCGTCGAGTATTACTCACCGCAAAGACTTAATGATGGCTTTTATAACCCCTTTGCTGCCGATGTGTACGCCATTGCAGTCATGATCTATCAATTGATTGCTGGAAATTACTTATTTAATGTGCGAAAGGAAGGAATTTTTAAGAATATGAACAATAAGATTGAAATGAAAAAGAGACTCAAATGTAGATTGAGTACAAGTGGCGCAGAGTTGTTGCTATCGATGCTAACCTATGACGAGGAGAATCGGATCAAAATAGGAGAAGTGCTAAATCATAAATGGTTTAAATAATTTAGATTAATATTGTGATCGGTATTTTATATCTATGTATATATAACTATATTTATATCAAAACATTATTTTACAATATTAAACGATTTTAAAATTAAACCTTTTGCATTAATATATAAAATAATTATTATGAATATTTATATTTTAATGTTCTAATCTATAAAACATTTTTTAACTATGAATATAAAGTAATTATACAATAATACAATTATTCTTAGTTGTGAAATATTGTCTATAACATGATAAAATTAATATTGAAACTAGCACAAATTTAAATATCATTTTTAAATAAAGTTATTAAAATATAAAAATTTATAGTAAAATAGTTATATTTCGCATATCTACACTTTTGGTGCAATTCCGTAAATTCACATTTAGAAAAACAATTAAAAAAACTAATTTCTTTGCTAAAAATAAACATTTTAAATAATTTTAACTTAAATATTACATATATGTTTAACTTGACAAAATATCATTTAAACAATTAAGCTGGATTATTATGAGGTTGAATAGACTAAACTAGAATAGTCGGGAGGTTTTACGGACTCGTAATCGGGAGGTCTATCGGCGTCATTGGGCGGCAACCGAACGACACATTTGACTCCATATGTTTGGTCCGGTCGGCCGTACCATTGGTTTCCACGGCATGGCTATCGGTATCCGTATTGACAGTGTTTGGCCTCTCATTGAACACTTCCATTGGGACGTCATTCGTATCGTCTATAGCCGTTTGCTCTACGATACGAGTCATACGTTTTATGCAAATTGAACTATAGATTGCTATTTTAATAATAACCAAAATAAGTATAATACCAAACCCAGAACCACCACTACTACGTCTGGTTGTGGTATAAGTAGTTATATAAGTTACACCACATGTCTGGCAATTAGTAGCCAACGTATCATTGTTATTATCACCGGCGCAATAGCACTGGTTTGCATCAGGGTATTTCACGCAATATTTGTTGTCCGCACACTTTCTACATTGGTAACTTTCACGACACCCATTAGGTATGCAATCGCTATGATTAACATGTGGCGAGTAATTGGCTTTGCAATTGCACACACATTCATAGCAAAACAGTGTAGCATGTTTGTTCCTAGCTAAATTCTTTACAATACAGTCTTGTGTAAATTTACACGAATCACCAAGCTTAGATACGCATATGGGTTGATATGTGCTCTCCGCATATTCAGACCGACAGACACATCGTGGTTGACCAGCTTTACTGGTCATATCGCACACCCTATTTGTATCGTATAATTGACAATGCCTGTCGTTTAAGCATGTATATTTTTCACACTGACCTTGATTATTATATAAATAGTTAGCATGACAAACGCAGCGTTTTTTTTGTAACATAATGGTACTTTAGCGTATAAGTGTATAAGTGAAAAATCACTACAATTTCTACAATTATTATTTTTGAGATGTTGTCCAAAACCTGGTAAAAATAAGATGGAAGCTAGCACATATTCGAATATCATTTTAATATATATTCATTAAAACGTTTTTAGAATTGTAAAATTACGCGAACGTCAAAATTATTCATTTACTTTGTGTTATTATAAACTAATTTTAACAAAATAGCATTTGGTAAATTAAGTAATACATATAATGGTTTGCATTAAAGTATTATTTAAATTGTTTATAACAAAATTGATATATTTATAGATTTTTATCATGCGCACAATTTATTATATTTTATTGATATTTTTTATTACGTAGATCGGTATGAATTTGCACATTTTACAATATTGTATACATTAAACAATTTATGTTATACCATCAAACGGCAAATTCTTCAAAAAATGCTTCAAACATGAAAAATAGCTTAACGTTATTCATACACTATTTGTATGTTATTGTGAATAATAGGTGATAAAATACCTTGATGATTCAACATATACGTTTTATTAAAAACTATTTCCCCACTTTTCTGCCATTATATGTGTTATACTATGAGGGTCAATTAAATTGATTAGGCATGTTATTTAATTTTAGCACTTACGAGTTAGAAAGTAAAACTTAAAATAAGTAATTTGCTGTATTTGTTTTACATAATACATGAATTTAATTATATTTCATTCAGTATTTATTTAATAATTAAACTTTATAATAACATTTCATTTATAATGATTATATTAGTATTCAATGTATTGCATAGAATATAGTCGGATAACACATTTGCAGGGCTAACAAATGCACGTTAAATTTATTATGATCTAATTGCAAACATGATTGCCATTGAAATGCAGATAATCTACCATAGGTTTCTTACTAGTAAACCGTGTGTCATTCATTTCTGAACACTTCCTTCATGATAGTTATAATTTTAATTTATAAGAAATATAATAAGATCTGAAAAGGAATCACATACTATATTAAAAGTCCATTAATTAAAGTACATTTTAGCACAATTGATTTTCACTTAGATATTAACTATGAATTTTGACAAACATAAATAGCTAGCGTCAAATCATTTTGTTAACAAATTTCAAAGTTGTGTAAAATAGCCATCTGTAATGCCAATTTAATAAACTCTGGTGTTGCATAACAAGCATAAACTATACTTTATGTTTTAATAATAAAATATTAGTTTTATTAAAATTGTATCTATTTATATAACAATTTTGAAAAATTTGATAATTTTTGGCTATAAATGTCCATTGAACTAATGTTAAAATGGTTCAGAAATGAATGACACAGGGTGTACATTTACAACTATGAAATACTGTATTACCAAAAATCTTTATATAAATGTTTATACCGTGCTGATATGTCTGGAAAACAAATGCTATATCAAGACTGGGATAACTACTACTGTTATCTGCTTTAAATTACAGGACTCGTGGGTGAAGTGATAGCACATACATCGGCCCCACAATCATCTATTTATTAATTTATTGCAAATGTAATTATTTACAAAACGATTTGTACACAATTAATACAGGCATGAAACCTGTGTGGGATTATCTGCATTTTAACGGCAATAATGTTTGCAATAATAGCATAATCAGTTTAACGCGCGTTTGTTAGTTAATAATTAATATTTATTTTCTCTCAGTATTTGCCTCTAAATTCAATGTCAAAGTGTCGTTATTTTTAACGCACTCATCATAATTGGGTGGATTATCCACATTTGTTACTGTGCTTAAATCATTATTTCTATCATGTTCAGTCTGGCTAATTATAACGCCAATTTGATCATGCTCATTTTCATTCCTAAGACCTTCTGTAATAATTACTCCAGTTGTAAGCGGAAGGTTATCTACCGGTCTCTGAACACCCATTGACATATCATTACCACCATCTGATCTCGTCATACATTTCTTACGGTTTAGATAACACACAATAAGTATACACTTAATGACACCGAACATCACAACCCATGCACTCCAGGAGCCGTTGCCCGAGTGGTCAGCACCTGTTGGCTGCAAAGGGATAACAACTTCAACGACCTTACAATCATCACACCTCATGCCTGTGGTATTGGTTGTGTCCCCGCAATAGCAATGACCGTCGGATTTGCGCCGACAATACGTGTTTTGTTGACAATTTTGACACTTTTTACTCTCTATACAGTCATTGAGTTGACACTCGTTGCCGACTCGATCATAATTGGCCGCACACTGGCAACGACCCTCATGGCACGCGGTTTCACCATAGTTGAATCCATCATAGCAATCTAGAAATGTTTTACACCGTTTACCAAGCTTGTTTCCATCACATATTTGGTCCACTAATAAGGACTGACACAAGCATCTATCACTTTTCTTACTTATAACGCAAATGCCATTTTTCTCAAAGCCCAGGCAATCGCTATCTTCATTGCAGTTATATTGCGGGCAGTTTTTGGGCGCGCGTTGTGTGTCGTATCGTTTATTGGACGAACATTGGCACCGACCATGGTCACAAAAGCCACCATGTCCAAATGCTTTTTGAGCACTGCAATAGCTTATTGATAAACACAGTCCCTCTATTTGCTTGGCCGATAAAGTGACGTTGGATTTAATTTCACCATGCACAATAATAAATGATTCTAATAATAGGAACATATAAATTATTACACTTTGTGATTTGTTATTTTTAATCATTCTTGTTATATCAGATTTAGATATGATTTAAAATTATTGAATTCTATTAATTGTTATTTATATAAATATATTTATTATTAAAATAATTAATTGTTGTATAATTAGTATATATTTCTTAAAATTATCATTAAATCAACACAATATATAATAATTAATTATTGAAATAGCAAAATTTATTGCAATTTACAATATGTAAGAAATATAAATGGGTTTAAACTACTAAATATTTATACTTAACAATTATGACATATTTCCATGATAATTATTAGAATAACAATTAATATAAGTGAATTATACTTTATATTTGCGCAAGTAACATTTATTGTTTATGTAAGTTTATTCATAGTACATAAAATTTAAGCGCATAAGGAATTGACATTTAACAATTTTATTTCCTCTAACAATTATCAGTTTCCATTTGAAATCTTACATTTCCGTTAAAATGCATTCCTCTTTAGAGAAAATATTTATAATATTACAGTGTTACATCTATTATAATGTAAATTGATGTTAAAGAGTTTAAGTAAAATATTAATAATTAATAAAATTTTAAGCATTACTCAACATAATTTTATAACAAGCTTTTAATACAATATTTTGCTGCAATATAACATTTTAATAACATTTTAATACAATTTTAATACAATATAACAACTGTTCACGAGTTGTATTTGATAGTTAGACCAAATATATTTTATTTTTCATTTTAAATAACACAAACCAGTGTTAATCTTATTTTTAAAAAACAGTGTTATTACACGTTAAATTTTTTATTGGTCATTAACATGACTGCTATAAATGTGAGAAAAAGTAACTTTACTATGACGTGGTTATTATACTGTACGCCGATTCGGCCAAAAAATGGCACTTAAGGTCATTAAAATTCACGATTTATATAAATATAAACCTATTAATATAAACTCTAGTTTGTTTATTTAGAGTAACTAATATTAAACAAAAAATATTAATAACATGTAACACACAATCAATCGGTATTATTACAAAAAGGTAGCGTTGAATAGTCGGGTGGTTTTGCGCACTCGTCATAATCGGGAGGTCTGTCCACAACAATAGGCGGCGAATGGACGACAGAAAACACCACAAATCCCTCCATATATTCAATGGCTTCTGTAAAGCCTTCGGGCGATTCGGATCTCAGCAATTGATGATCGCTATCAATACAATTGTCGTTTACGTGATAATCGGTTGGCCTCTCATTTAGCGACTCATTGGACACCGGATTACCAGAGACTAACGGCACCTCCTGTAGTCCAACGGCACTGGGCTTACAATTCGGGTTTAATATCGAGTAGACAATATGTTTAAAAAAGGCATATATTAAACCCACAACAATGGTATATATAATGCCAACAACAAACTTAGATGACCATGGTGATTTAGAATTGGTATTAGTAAATCCGATAATAATCCCACATTCTCGACACATATAACCCCAGCCATCCGTACCGTTAGTACACCAGCATTTATTCTCAATATCCTTAACGCAAACATTATTGTTTGGACATCTTTGACACTGGATACTTTGCCGGCACCCGCCTTGCACTTCATTGTAATAGGTTTGACCGAGTATATATTGTTGAAATGGCAATCTTGGTCAAATTTACACCATTGACCAAGCTTGGATTTGGCGCATATACCGCGATTACGATCGTCGGGTTCGTATCCGGGTTTGCAAACACACCGGGGGTTAGCTTTACTCTTACCGCACACTCGGTTATTGTCGTATAACTGACAGTCACTGTCGGTATTGCATATATAATACAAACACAATTTATCATCTTTATTATATACATAGTTAGCTTCACAAACACACTTTCCCATATAGCAAAATGCTCTATTGGTTGAACATTGTCCACAAAATGTCACATGGTCAAGAAGTTGTTTGGAAAATTTATTATTGCACATCACAAAACTTGATAAATATATTATCGAAATTAGCAAATAATTAAATTTCATTTTAACAAATATAAATATTCTTCATTATTAGATAAAATTTAAAATATAATAATAAAAATTAAATATAATAGAATTAATTATAAAATCAAAACAATTACTTTATAACATATCATGTTAAAGCGTATATTATTATTTATTATTCATAATGTTATAAGCGTTATTAAAATTAATCAATTATTTTAATTACATTATAACCAAATTTTACGATCAATATAAATGTGTCTATTTTAAGTTAGTTTACTACACAAGTAAATAAATATTTTTCAAAAATATTAATCTCACAAATTTTAAGGTAAACATTTTAGTATTTTATTATAATTATTAAACATTACGTCAACAAATCTAATTTTAATTTAGTTGCAATTCAAAGCAATGTAATTATTTTTATTGAAAACAACTTAATTAATTGACAAACTGACAAAATATAAATCAAATGCAGCTATGTTTTTTTTATAGATATTATACTGTATTTGTGATAAAGCTGTGTGCATATGCATATTGTCTATGAAAAGTTTTAACATTAATTTATTAATTTAGCATATACAGAAATGATGTGTTAGAGAGAGAGAGAGAGAGAG
>CAJPIZ010003064.1:0-12394 GCA_905368565.1 Medioppia subpectinata
TTAAAAACTTTCCGGTACAACTTTTTTGTAAATTTTTTATACTTTACTAACTTTTTTGTGCGCTCTTTCAAAACTTTCCGGCACAACTTTTTTCAATAAATTTTATACTTTACTAACTTTTTGTGCGCTCTTTACTTATTTTACAAGACAACTTTTGTTCAATGCTTTCGATACTTTTTTAAATATATCTCCTTATTTACTGACTTTACTTATTCCCTAAAAATGTTTAGAATGAAATACTGTTAGCCCAAACATTACATTTTATCTTCTGATTATAGTTATAAAACAAATAATTTCTATTTACGCCGCGCCTTTGATAAACAATATAATTTAAAACAAATTATAAAAATGTTTCCAAGTTTTTCTTCTTATGTTTTACGCCGCTATTTTGTTTTTAGGTTTTTTGACTCAGTTTAATATCTTTTTATATACACTTAACTTATTCTCTAGAAATGGTTAGACTAAAATAACTTTAACTCAAACATTACAATATATATTCTGATTACATCTATAAATAAATAAATTTAAGCCACGCCTTTATAAATATAAAATCATGTACTACATATTTAAAAGCACACATATTGTAGATATATTTTATTTTTCATTAAAACACTGACTAACCATGTCACCAACAACTAAACGTTCTCAATTATAATATACTATTATAAATTCCTTTTGCTTTACTAATCTTTTCCGTGGTTTTTCCTTGGCATCCGCCGCTTTTATAAAGTTTTTCTTATTTTGTTGAACCTCTGTTGTTTTGTCCCGCCGCATTCCTGATATTTTATACTCTATGGACTTATCAACTTATAACTTTAACTAAAAAATCACATTTTTATCAGCAGAAAAACATTTATGTAATGACAGCAGTTGACAAATAATGTTTATAATGTTTAAGAATTAAAATGCAATAAAACTGATGAACAAAAATGTTACAAAATCGGCGGTACAAAAATACTATGAAAGTAGCGTAACAAAAAAAATGATTTAAGTAGAAAAAATATTAAGCTATATTTTAAATAAAATTTCATAGTAAATCTAAAAAATAGGCCGCCATTATAAAAAGCCAGAACTTTGTATTATTACTAAAAACTAACAAAATCAGTACATGTCATACATCGGCGGACTCTTTGGCCTCTGGTTTGGCACTAATGGCCAGCAATTGATTGTCGCCGTAATTGACAGCCGATTATGGCATTGGTTGAGGCCATCACTTGTCGACCGCTTTTCACGACATAACAGAATTCAAACCATTAATACTATTCCATTGCAATTCATTAATTAAATTCTTTAATAAATTAGTTATTGTAATCAAATATATAAATTATTATAAAATAATAAAAATATATTTTGAACTACAATTCATTCATGTAGAATTTAGTTTATTCATTAGTTAAATTTTATTTATTAACAATTTTATTTAAATAAGGATTTTTATAACTGGGATTATAATTATAAATTTAAATTTAAATTAACTGTTAATTTGCTATTTAAACTAGTTGTAAAATGCTGTATATTAATTTTGCGTTTATATTCCAACTAAAATATTAGTTATTTTATTTATAAACAATATTGATTATGGTATAATGTGCAACTAAAATAATTCATTAGACTAGCATTAATTACACAATAATTTCATAAGAATTTTCATATTATATTGAAACAACAATAACAGTGTTGATTATATTAATTAATTTCAAAAACTTTAGTTGATTCATCAATTTGTTTAAATATAAATTTCCTGTCTCAACAACATTGTACATAGGTTGACCAACTCACATTTTAGATAAGTAGCACTTTATATGAGTTATAGAAGATAATTAGCGACATAGTTAACAATTATAGAAACAAAATAGAAAATACAAGTTTTTGTGATGATTTCATTAGTAAATCTTAATGGACCAATGCCCTAATTATGTTCAAATAAAAGACTATTCTCTAAACAGAAGACAGCTGGTCACCCTAATTATGCATCAATTCAAATGTAATATAATATTATCTGTGTCTTTACCAGATATCTATGTAACTATTAGATTCACTGATTATAACTAATAAAAAACATTTTTATTTACAATAATATATAATGCGGATAAATGCCGGGCTATAGTAGCGACCGGTTTCCCGATCTCTCGGCCGAAGATCGTGACGAATACACGTGTAGTATATGTCACGAGATATTCAACACTCCGGTCACTACAAGCTGTTGTCTACAAACCTTTTGCGATGACTGTATAACTGAATGGCTTGAGACAAACAATACCTGTCCCTACGATAGAAAACGATTGACAGCGAGTGAATTGTCACGAGCATCAAGGTTAGTTAAAGTGCATAGATAGATAAATTGTTTATATTAAATATAAATACAACAATCGTGATATGAATTTACACCATACACATTTAGAGTGTTGGTGAACACGATGGGTCGGTTTAAAATACGTTGCGACTATTGGGATAAGGGGTGTCGACAAGTGATTAAATTTGACAAATTACCACAACATACAATAAACTGCAGTTATAATATCACCATGTGCGTTAAATGCGAACATGTGATGACATCGGGACACGACTGTATCGAGTCGTTGCGGGCAGAAATTGCGGCACTAAAACTTGCGCTAAGTGACCGGGATCACAATAATAGATATCATCCATTATCAATACCATCTACATCAAACGCGAAACGATTAGGTAATTACACTATTTAACACACTATATTTACATGGTTATTTTTTGCAAAATTTTTAAATAATAATTAACCCGGCATTCAATTTACTGTTAAATCCGAGTGCAACCAATCAAGCACTTTATACAAACAAAAGCAACGGGTTACCACAATGTGACAGGCAAATCAGACTTTCATGGTCAATTATCGGGTGCCTGTGGCAAATTGGTGGTGGTATATTTCTATGATTTCTGGGTAGATCTGGGCAAAAAATCTGATTCTGTTTTTACCATAATGTGCGCTGAGTTGGCCAATGAAGTGCTGTTCCTGAAGGTCGATGTGGACGATAATGAAGACATTGCCACAGATCACAAGGTGTCAGTTATGCCCACATTTATACTTATCAAGAATAAGCAAAAAGTGGATGAGTTATCTAGCACTAATGAGACTAAACTACGCCAACTCATACGTAAACACATGTAAAATGGGATTACTTTTTCTTAATCAAGAAATGTGTTGTAAATTTTACTTTTTAAATACTAATTACCGTATTATTAAATAACCAGGTAATATTATGTGAATTCCAATCATTTTTATTTTACAATAAAATACAATAAATTATAATAAAAAATAATTGATTATATTTATAGTTAAATAAGTTCTCTCTACATTCTAACAGCATTCTAACTGGAATTTATTTTAGTATTACCCATGTTAAGTCTGTGTCATATAATTAAGATCAAACAAATGAATTTCAAAAACGAGACTGACTAAAATTTAATTTATTGGTCAAATATAACCGAAAATTTTTAAACGATGACTTGATGTGAAACAGTATTTATTAAGTGACAAAACCATGTCATCCATTTGTCTGTATGTCTTGTGGTTTAGGAGTAATCCTCTCCCGAAGAAGTCCACTCCCGAAATAGCTTTGGCACAATGACCATGGCACTTTTTTAATAAGTGATAATAAAATGCCGTAAAGTGTTTTTATTCAAAGACTAGATAAAGAAAATGACAATTAGGTATAAATTTTAACAATTGATCCAGCCAATTTAAAAATTTCAACACATTAATTTGTTAAATATATTGATTGCCATTGAATAGCATTGCCAAATCTAGTTCGGGAGTGGACCTCTTCGGGAGAGGATTACTTCGGAACCACAAGACATACAGACAAATGGATGACATGGTTTTGTCACTTAATAAATACTGTTTCACATCAAATCATTTCATTAAAAAAAATTTCGGTTAAATTTGACCAATAAATTGAATTCATAGTGAGTCTCATATTTGAAATGCGGAGATTATACTCATATTAAATCCCAAAGGGGTGAACAATTCTACAAACCACATAATAATTTCAACATAGCTAAATTATAAAATATTAATATAGTATCAGTAGTTGAGGAGAAAGACTGGACCCAAAAAGTAGATATAAATAAGCCGAAAAATAATAAATTAATAGAGTTTTATAGAGATAGTAGTGTTTAAAAAACGCGCGTTTTTTAGCACAGCATAGTATAGGAGAGGAAAGCAGCGCTTTAGTATATAACGCAGTGCTCAATGCCTCTCACTGTCATTTCAACGCAACACACAGTGCTCTCAACATCTCTTCTTTGCTCTCTATTTCTCTGCTTTACTTTGCATTTTCTGTTCTGCTTTTTTATCCGCCGCCTGTTTTTCTCAACATTTTTTTGTTCAACTTTTTTCTCAACTTTTTTATCCGCCGCCTATTTTGTGCCGCTTTTTTCAACTTTTTTTCTTAAACTTTTATTTCTCAACTTTTTTCAACTTTTTTTCTTTAACTTTTATTTCTCAACTATTTTTCAACTTTTTTATCCGCCGCCTATTTTGTGCCGCTTTTTTCAACTTTTTTCTGTAACTTTTATTTCTCAACTATTTTTCAACTTTTTTATCCGCCGCCTATTTTTTGCCGCTTTTTTCTTCAACTTTTTTCTCAACTTTTTTTCTCAACTTTTTTTACTCTCTGGACTTAGAATTTTTCAATAATTTTTATACTTTACTAACTTTTTTGTGCGCTCTTTAAAAACTTTCCGGCACAACTTTTTTCAATAAATTTTATACTTTACTAACTTTTTTGTGCGCTCTTTCAAAACTTTCCGGCACAACTTTTTTCAATAAATTCTATACTTTACTAACTTTTTTGTGCGCTCTTTCAAAACTTTCCGGCACAACTTTTTTGTAAATTTTTTATACTTTACTAACTTTTTTGTGCGCTTTTAAAAAACTTTCCGGCACAACTTTTTTCAATAAATTTTATACTTTACTAACTTTTTTGTGCGCTCTTTAAAAACTTTCCGGTACAACTTTTTTGTAAATTTTTTATACTTTACTAACTTTTTTGTGCGCTCTTTCAAAACTTTCCGGCACAACTTTTTTCAATAAATTTTATACTTTACTAACTTTTTGTGCGTTCTTTACTTATTTTACAAGACAACTTTTGTTCAATGCTTTCGATACTTTTTTTTAAATATATCTTTCCTTATTTACAGACTACTTATTCCCTAAAAATGTTTAAAATAAAATACTGTTAGCCCAAACATTACATTTTATCTTCTGATTATAGTTATAAAACAAATAATTTCTATTTACGCCGCGCCTTTGATAAACAATATAATGTAAAACAAATTATAAAAATGTTTCCAAGTTTTTCTTATGTTTTACGCCGCTATTTTGTTTTTAGGTTTTTCCCCCCTCTATTTAATATCTTTTTATATTCACTTAACTTATTCTCTGGAAATGGTTAGACTAAAATAACTTTAACTCAAACATTACAATATATATTCTTATTACATCTATAAATAAATAAATATAAGCCACGCCTTTATAAATATAAAATCATGTACTACATATTTAAAAGCACACATATTGTAGATATATTTCATTTTTCATTAAAACACTGACTAACCATGTCACCAACAACTAAACGTTTTCAATAATAATATACTATTATAAATTCCTTTTGTTTTATTAATCTTTTCTGTGGTTTTTCCTTGGCATCCGCCGCTTTTATAAAGTTTTTCTTATGTTGTTGAACCTCTGTTGTTTTGTCCCGCCGCTTTCCTGATATTTTATACTCTATGGACTTATCAACTTATAACTTTAAATAAAAAATCACATTTTTATCAGCAGAAAAACATTTATGTAATGACAGCAGTTGGCAAATAATGTTGGGAATGTTTAGGAATTAAAATGCAATAAAACTGATGAACAAAAATGTTACAAAATCGGCGATACAAAAATACTATGAAAGTAGCGTAACAAAAAAATGATTTAAGTAGAAAAAATATTAAGCTATATTTTAAATAAAATTTCATAGTAAATCTAAAAAATAGGCCGCCATTATAAAAAGCCAGAACTTTGTATTATTACTAAAAACTAACAAAATCGCACAAATATATCGTATTATATTGTATTAATACTTTTTAATTTTTATATAATAAAATTAAGATTTTCTAAATATATATTCATACATTATTAAGAGATGTCACATTCAAGTTTAGTCACAAATACTTGTACAGTGTCAAATAAGTGGTACTCTAACAATCGCTACGTGTCTGTATATCATCTTTTAAATTTTGAATATCATTCTTACATGTTTATGTAAATATGATACTATGCCTTTCATTTTTAGATCTTTTATTATTTATCATTGACGAAATAAAACGTGTCTTAGAGGAAATATTCAATACAATATTAAATGAATTTGATAATAAAGATATGATACGTATTTCCCTGAAAAATATTGAACTCGAAAACGAAATTTTTATTCCTTTTCGTGAAAAAGAGTCTTTCAATATTGATCTTTTAACAAATGAAATCATTAAAGTGAGTCAAAGCAAACGTGAATTTTTATTAAATGGATTATATCTTCAAATACATTAACAACACGCGCATGGTCATTAACCTCCTGCTATATGTCACGGCAGTATATGATTATAACTAAGCACCTCTTCTTTAAGTTTATTTCAATAAGGACATAATCCGCTGCCTTATTGTTTAGCCCGCGCAATAGTATTATCAAAAGTATATGCTGATGGGCTCAGAAAATTAAATTGGCGGCGATATCGTGAAAATATTGGTAATATACAAACATTAAAAGCTCTGGACTTGTGTCAAAAAGCAGGCCTCAATGTTAATTCATTAGGATTTTCGTATGATTGCTTTCAAAAATTTCAAAATGCCCTTGGAAATGAGTATCAACTTATAATTGTCTCTCCGCCTAAAACGTTCATTTTTAAAGGACAATTTGCTGACAAACAAATATATGTATTAGTTATAAATAACCATGCAGATTGTTTATTATCAATAAAAGCATTTTTGAAATGTAATTATTTTTGCAAAACATGTCTCAAAGGATATATGAATGTATTTAGCCATCGCTGTGAAAGTATATGCAAATTTTGTTTCTCGCCAAATAAATGTATCGAAGAAGAATCAAACATTGATTGCTCAAAATGCAACAGGTATTTTGATCTAGATTTTTACTTTCCGTATCATAGTATAAATGTATTTGTACATTCTTACTATAAGTTTTAAATTTTCTACTATATGTCTGTGCATCGCTAACAATCTCATGGTGAATAAACTGTGACATGTTCAGTTTGTGACTAAACTTGAATGTGACATCTCTTAATAATGTATGAATATATATTTAGAAGATCTTGATTTTATTATATAAAAATTAAAAAGTATTAATACAATATAATACAATATATTTGTGCGATTTTGTTAGTTTTTAGTAATAATACAAAGTTGTGGCTTTTTATAATGGCGGCCTATTTTTTAGATTTACTATGAAATTTTATTTAAAATATAGCTTAATATTTTTCTACTTAAATCATTTTTTTGTTACGCAATTTTCATAGTATTTTTGTTCCGCCGATTTTGTAACATTTTTGTTCATCAGTTTTATTGCATTTTAATTCTTAAATATTACTAACATTATTTGTCAACTGCTGTCATTACATAAATGTTTTTCTGCTGATAAAAATGTGATTTTTTAGTTAAAGTTATAAGTTGATAAGTCCATAGAGTATAAAATATCAGGAAAGCGGCGGGACAGAACAACAGAGGTTCAACAAAATAAGAAAAACTTTATAAAAGCGGCGGATGCCAAGGAAAAACCACGGAAAAGATTAGTATAGCAAAAGGAATTTATAATAGTATATTATAATTGAGAACGTTTAGTTGTTGGTGACATGGTTAGTCAGTGTTTTAATGAAAAATGAAATATATCTACAATATGTGTGCTTTTAAATATGTAGTACATGATTTTATATTTATAAAGGCGTGGCTTAAATTTATTTATTTATAGATGTAATCAGAATATATATTGTAATGTTTGAGTTAAAGTTATTTTAGTCTAACCATTTCCAGAGAATAAGTTAAGTGTATATAAAAAGATATTAAACTGAGTCAAAAAAACCTAAAAACAAAATAGCGGCGTAAAACATAAGAAGAAAAACTTGGAAACATTTTTATAATTTGTTTTAAATTATATTGTTTATCAAAGGCGCGGCGTAAGTAGAAATTATTTGTTTTATAACTATAATCAGAAGATAAAATGTAATGTTTGGTCTAACAGGATTTCATTCTTAACATTTTTAGGGAATAAGTAAAGTCAGTAAATCATGAAAGATATATTTAAAAAAGTATCGAAAGCATTGAACAAAAGTTGTCTTGTAAAATAAGTAAAGAGCGCACAAAAAGTTAGTAAAGTATAAAATTTATTGAAAAAAGTTGTGCCGAAAAGTTTTTAAAGAGCGCACAAAAAAGTTAGTAAAGTATAAAATTTATTGAAAAAAGTTGTGCCGGAAAGTATGTAAAGAGCGCATATAAATGTTAGTAAAGTATAAAATTTATTAAAAAAAGTTGTGCCGGAAAGTTTTTAAAGAGCGCACAAAAAAGTTAGTAAAATATAAAAATTATTAAAAAAAATTCTAAGTCCAGAGATTAAAAAAAGTTGAGAAAAAAGTTGAGAAAAAAGCGGATGAAAAAATCAGCGGAAAAAAGTTGAGAAAAAAGTTAAAGTATAAAAATTAGTGAAAAATTCTAAGTCCAGAGAGTAAATAAAAGTTGAGAAAAAAGTTGAAAAAAGTTGAGAAAAAAGCGGATGAAAAAATCCGCGGAAAAAAGTTGAGAAAAAAGTTAAAGTATAAAAATTAGTAAAAAATCCAGAGTAAAAAAAAGTTGAGAAAAAAGTTGAGAAAAAAGCGACGGAAAATAGGCGGCGGGAAAATAGAATAAAAAAAGTTGAGAAAAAATAGTTGAGAAAAAAAGTTGAAGAAAAGAGCGGCGGAAATTAGGCGGCAGAAAAAAGAGAGAAAAAAGTTGAGAAATAAAAGTTGAGAAAAAAGCGGCGGCGGATAAAAAAGCAGAACAGAAAATGCAAAGTAAAGCAGAGAAATAGAGAGGAAAGCAGTGATGTTGAGAGTACTGTGTGTTGCGTTCAAATGACAGTGAGAGCCATTGAACACTCACTTATATATATAAAGCGCTGCTTTGCTCTCCTATACTATGCTGTGTTAATACGCGCGCTATTAAAACACTTCTTTCTCTATAAAACTCTATTAATTAATTATTTTTCGGTTAATTTATATCTACTTTTTGGGTCCAGTCTTTCTCCTCAACTACTAAAAGTGATATTTAATATTTAAAATTTTAATCGCTCGCATAATTTTAAAAAATCAATTAAATTATACCGTATGTAAAGGTAAATAAATAAAAATTATGTATCAAATATGTATTAAATTTATTTATAAAGTTAATTTATAGAGCTATATTGTTATATTTAAAATAATAATGTTTAATCGTTTAATGCATCTCCATACAGCTCTGACGACGATAATATCAACCACAACTGGATCAGTTAGGTGATGTTGGCATTCTTTCATTTTAAGCATATAAGAATAAATGTAATTTTCACCACAAATTCATTATATTATAATACATAATATATATTATATATAACATATAATTACAGCGCATCACTGATATAATGTACTTCTCTTTATCATCACTGGTAATATGGATATTATATTTACTATGCGTACAAACTGTGCACATGTGGTCGGGACACGACATCACGACATTAAAACTGTTACAAGTAGTCCACAGACACGGAGACAGGAATCTCATTCACTGGTTTCCGAACGACCCCTTCCGATTGGCCAACGATAAGGACCATAAGCTATGGCCTGAAGGGGACGGCGAACTAACCACCGCAGGTAAATATCGTATGTACAGGGTGGGCACATATATACGGGCACATTATGATTCATATATTGTCCCGGATTACTCGCCGCGCGAGATATACGCCCGAAGTTCTGCTCAGTCGCGGTGTTTGGAGTCAATACAGTTAGTACTGTCCGGCGCTTATCCGCCCACAACAGCCCGATGGAAGTGGAACCTCAACTCCGACGCCGAGTTGGGTTCCGTATGGCAACCATTTCCCGTATACACATACCCTCTGGAGCGCAAAAGCGCCTTACTTCAAACACACTATGACTATCCCAAAGCTAAACAAGATAACTTGAACTATTTAAAGTCAAAACAGGCCATGGCCATAATGAACATGGAGAAGGATTTTCTTAATAGTTTAGGCAAAATTATTGGAAAAAATTTCGCCAATATCAACGTGATCAAAAACTTGTGGGACACACTGTACATCGAGAATCGCAGGGGCTATTTGTGGGCCGATAAGGGTATGTGACCCGCGGGCGACGACCGGCAAAATCAGGAAAAATTACAACTAATAATTCGCGATATCTGGAACACCCGGTATCTGAGCGATGTGTTACGTACTGCGTGGGGCGGCCCACTTGTACAAGAGCTAGTCGATAATGTCCGACATGCTATAAACCGCACCTCACGTACAATATATAACCATAAGTTGTTCGTATACTCGACCCACAACTCAAAGGTGGCGGCGCTTATGAATGCGTTGAACGTATGAAATGACCAGATTTTTCCGTTCGGGTCCACAATATTTGTGGAATTACATCAAACACATGGCAGCGCTATTAGTGACGGCTATTTTGTGAGGTTTTATTATTTTAATGAGACACAAGATTTAAAGGACCCCCACCTCCTGGCCCTACCCAAGTGTGACGGTCTGACTGACACAACTATAACTGGTGGATAAGTTATACGCTTTGAGCAACAAAATAGTTGTACAGGATTTGGACACTTTTTGTAGTCAAGCCATTCATATAAGAAATAATTCGTTGTTATCATTTGTTATTTATTTTTATATTTATTTTTTGTGGTGTTTGTAATCGCATGTATGTGTGACTTATAAAATAAATCGTGATAAAAATTGAATTGCTTTTAAAGTTGTTAATATTTAAATAATTTGAAGAATCTAAATTGAAAATTTTATTGAAGTAGATTTGTTTACCTTATTTTAATTTTGGACTATAAGAAGTTAAAAGTCAATCTTATTTTAAAAACAAACTAATATTTATTAATAATTTTTATCGTCACGGCTTATAAAATATAAAATATTTAATTTATTTATTATACAAATTGTATATAAATTGTATCGTATGTAAATTATTAGCTTAAAATGTTTAATTTCTTGCACACGAACGTTCATTATCATGATTGCCATTAGTGAACGAAATTATAGTGCCTGTCCTCGACACCGGCACCAGTTTTAATCAAAGATTGTCATAAATATTTTAATTTCTAAAATACTAAATTAATTAAAATAAATATTTAATATATTAAAATAGAGTGTAAAAAGCAAATAAATATACGCTAAATAGAAAATATTATAATATATTTAGGTAATAATTTGAAAATTAATAATTTTAAAGTATAATTAATAATACTAATAATAATTAAAAATATAAAAATAAATGTAATTTTCATTTTACATTCATTTAATAGAGCGCATAACTGAAATAATGCAGTTCTTATTATCAACACTCGTGTTATATTCCCTATGCAAACAGTCTGTGCACATGTGGTCGGGACACGACATCACGACATTGAAACTCTTACAAGTAATCCACAGACACGGAGACAGGACTCCCAAGAACTGGTTCCCTAACGACCCCTACATTCTGGCCAAAGACAAGGACCACAAGCTATGGCCCGAAGGGAAAGGAGGGTTAACCGCAGCGGGGAAATATCGTATGTACAGGGTGGGCACATATATACGCGCACACTATGATTCATATCTTGGCCCGGATCACTCACCGCGCGAGATATACGCCCGCAGTTCTGCGCAGTCGCGGTGTTTGGAGTCAATACACTTGTTACTATCCGGTGCCTATCCGCCCAATACAACCCGATTGAAATGGAATTTTAACACCGATGCCGAGTTGGGTTCCGTATGGCAGCCTTTTTCCATTTACACCTACCCTCTGGAGCGCATTGATGAGGATAGATTACTACGTTCAAAGTTTGTCTGTCCAAAAGCTGATCAGGCTAATTTGGATTATTTACACTCAGCTGAGGCAATGGCCATAATGAACAGGGAAAAAGATTTTCTGACAAATTTGGCTAAAATTATTGGCAAAGATATTCCTAATATCCATATTCTCAAGAAATTTTGGCTCACCTTGTACATCGAGAATCAACGAGGTTATCTGTGGGCCGATAAGGGTATGTGGCCGGCGGGAGACGACCAGCGAATTCAGGACAAACTACTAGGACTAATTCGCGATTTTAGGAACACCCGGTACGTCGACAGCGCGATAC
>CAJPIZ010003065.1:0-12393 GCA_905368565.1 Medioppia subpectinata
TGAGAGGGTCGAGGAGTGAGAGGAAAGCCATATAAACGACGAGAAAAGAGATGATTCCGATGATGAAGATGACAACGAAGCGGATGGTCGACGTGTTTCTGCTCTCATACTTGCACTCACATCGGGGACAGAACTCTTTGGCCTTGTCCTGGATGTCGACATCGAGTTGTGGCAAAACCACGTAATCACAGGTACAGCGATCCAGACCTATGTTCTTGATGTACAGCTTCCGATTGGACGCACGCGAGCCGTTCGTCACCACTCCTACCACCGGACAAACACACTTACACCGGAAGTCCTCGTACTCGCAGTCGCAGCCCAGCGCCAGACACACCAACACCACACACACCACCGCCACCACTGACTCGCACCACGACATCACACAACACTTGATCCGCATTTCAGACAATTATTCAGTCAATCAATTATTGTATGTTTTTTGCGTTCAAAACATTTCCATTAATGTTTACATTACGATAGAGTCGTTCATAAATAACGTGTTCGTAATATTGGGCCACAAATGCTGTGATATTTGTTCGCAATTTAAGACTAAATTGTATTGCATTTAATGACTCATTCATTAGTCGAAAGTGGGTTTACTGTTAACACAACTGATGGCCACTCTATGGATAAGGAATGGGGTGTCCATTGACTAACAATTCATTAGTTTATTATACAATTGTATATTCAATTGTGTGCACCCATGCAGTCACTGTATTGCAGTGTATAAGAATTGAATTCCAGAATAAGCATGGTCATCCAATTAATTACTAAATGCAGTTAGAAGTAAAAGTGGAATTCCCAATTTAGATGCAATACATGGTCATATTTAGGATAACCAAGTGTACCCACATCATATTTGAACATAATGGCCAAATTGCTATTCTATATAATTAACATGAAAACTATGAAAGAATTTACATTCTTAGTAAACTACAGAACTCAACAATTTTATATCATAAAACTATCTTGTTGCAAAAAACTATCTGTTATTTTATAATATAAAATTTATGCTCAATTCAACTGTATCTAAGTTAATAAATGTTTAATAAAACTCTAAATCATTATATGTCTAATCAACAAAATTAATTATAATGTAATTTAAATTCAAATTATTATTTTAAATGATTTATTTCTACAACCAATGATTGTATAATTATTATGTGTTTAATAATATTCTGGTCATATTTTCTACACTTAAATTAATATAAATCATGTCAAAAGTCTAGCTTTGAACCATATTTACTAAATTCATGGTTTCATAAGTACTGGAGGTTTAATTGTACTTTTATTTTGAGCCATCATTTACTCAATTAAACACTCATTGGAGACAAAACACGAGTCAACTGTTTGTCACCAAATGTTTTGTCCCTTTAAATGCATTCAACTCTTAATCACATTAACATGTGTTCAAAGTGTGAGGTTATGAATACATGATTGCATTCAACTATACCTTCACCTCTGAGTCAACACTTGAAATGATGTGAAATCAAATGCCAGTTATTTAAAAATTGATTGTACAGTAAATGAGCGATACTATGAAACACTGAACGCCTATACCGTCAACACTAACTTCCATTGATTGCCAATTCATTTAATTCTATTTTCTGCCAAACACTCGATATTCTAATAAAAGATCAGTATTTTTACGTTTAATTATTATTTTCATAAATGATTCAACTTTTGTCGAGTATTTAAATAAACCAATAGTTGTTATGAAAGCAAAGGGTTTATAGAAATGATTGTCGACTGTATTGACTGAACGCCTGATTGAATGCGTACTAAACGTATCGTAAGCTTAAAGTTGTGATCATTTTGTGTGAAAAAACTGTGCGAAAGACATCTCCGGAAGTGATCCAAGCATTGAGTCATGTCTTTAAGCGGAGATAAAATTGACATAAACTGCGGCGCGTATGACATGAGGATCAACAACGAGCTGATCCACGGCATGACATCTCTTCACGTGTCGGCCGCCATCGACGCCGTGGAGACCGTCGACCGATGCGTGCAATTGGGCGCTGACCTCAACGCCCGCACCGGTCATCCGTCGGCTCCGTTTGGATCCGCGAAACGCTTCAAGAGATATACCGCTCTTCACATCGCAGTGATCGCCGGCTCCAGCTGCGACCAAACGCTTGATTGAGTTGAAGGCAGACGTGGAGGCCGTCGACCACTACAACCGCCGACCCATTGAAGTACCCCGATGTGAGTGCAAGTATGAGAGCAGAAACACGTCGACCATCCGCTTCGTTGTCATCTTCATCATCGGAATCATCTCTTTTCTCGTCGTTTATATGGCTTTCCTCTCACTCCTCGACCCTCTCATCCATAAACACGGTATCCATTGATTGAGACACTCTTTGCCTCCCATTCCTTCCCTAATGTCTGATTGAATGTCCAAAAGCTGTGGCGACCCGTAATTATGAGCAACACGTGGACGAAGAGGTCTCTATGGATGAACAGGTGGTGTCGGACACGGATGGCATCACACGAAGACGCGCCACAACTCCTGTTATGTAAGTTATTGTTGACAGCCTTGAGATCGGAAACTAATAATGCATTGATTGATGCGATGTTTGATTGTAACAGAAGTCCGACCACTTCTGGAGGACCGCCGCCTAAGAATATGCTGAACCGAGTCGGACAACAACAGACCAAATGGAAGAAGCAGGTGATTGAACAGCGCAAGAATATATACGACAAACACACCATGCTCAATTAATACATACATTAACACTGTATGTGTTGATTGTTTTATTGCTGTCTTTATAACTTTTATTATTTCTATTATAGCTATTATTTTACAAAATATACATTTATATACTGTATAATAGAAATTATTTATTGATTATTATTTATTAATATACTCTAAATTCAATTCAATTTAATTTCAATCATTGATTCTTCAAATGAAGTATAATTTGTAACTAAAATAATAATTACTTTCATTGATATATTGGTTATCACAGAATTGAATAGTATTGTGATAACTGTATTGTTTGTTAACTTGTAATAAATTAATTGATTTTTATTTAAAGAAGTGTTTATTTTTGCAATAAAAATCATTTTACGATTTAATTTGATTATAACAACAATTTTAATAATATTTATTGACATCAAAATATCTCAACTTGTATTATAATTTGTAATTATATTATTATTTGTATAATAATTATTAATTTAAATATTGTGTTGAATTTTTTGATTAGAAATAATCAAAAAATATGTTTTTTGCTGCAAATCGAAAGACTTGAATGACTGACAAATATATATCACTTATTTTGAAAAGACATTAACATTCAGTTTCGCTTTTGAACGCCACTTCAGGACTGCTCGGAGGTTCGGGTGATGTGGCCATCGCTCGACGCGACAGAATGGGTGGCGTCACCCGCGACGAAGAGGGGGGCAAACTCGACACAAAGCTCGCACTCGCTCTCCGGCCATAACTCACGACTGAGAATCTTCGGGGCGGAGGAGGTCTCAGCTCTCCGTCGTTGTCGTCGTCGTCTTCGTCCTAATTTCACGAAACAATTATTGGAATATTTATTTCGCAAAACAATTCAATGATAGGATTGAGACCTCAATATTGATGAGAATATTAGTCCCTTTATCTACAATCGATTTTCTTCGTCTCATTTCAAACAAAAGACCTGTGAATTCGTCTTTGAGTTCTTCGTATCTCTTGATGAAAGCGGGTTCTCCGGTATCGAACTGTTCGGTCAGTTTATGCAACTCATACTGGACTTCATGTAATTTGTTGGTCAGATCTATGACCCCATCGGGCGATGGGTTGGCATAAAGGGGTGATTCGAAAGGAATGTGACTCTTTCGCCGTCTCCGGGACTCTCCGGGAACTCTTCTACGGCTCAACAAAATGGACAGTCGATTGAGTTGTATTTTAAAAAGCTTTGCTAAACGTTTAGCACTTGGAATCAATTGGGATGTCGAGCAGATGGAGATATAAAGTTTACCATTAAATGAAAACACATTGAATACAAGTGAACAATAAGACGGCGCAGACATGAAGTATAAGACTTTGTTGAGACGATAGGAACCGATACTGACATTACTGTCCGGTCCACTGATATTACTTACATATAGAGAGGAATTTCTATTCACAATGTTAAGCAAAAATTTGTAAATTGAAAGCGGAAGCAAACGACTAAACAGATAGTGTGCACCTATTTATAGCGGGATAGGGTTGGGTCACAAATGGTTTGATTAATATTGATCAAGTGTCAAATGAAAACGTTATATCATTTAAATCTAAAAATAAGTAAATGTGTCCATACCGTACATGACCGCAGTGTCGGCCGAAGTCTTAAGCTCTTCCATGAGATGTCTCACTTCCCAGAGTCGGGGAATTGCGCCTATAATTGATAAAATGAAAACTTGAAAATTTAATCATTATTAATGTCAATAAAAATATTATTTTAAAATCTAATATTGTTTTTTGATTATTTGATTTAGAATTGATTGTAACGGAAATTAAACTAAAAGCCAAACCCTTATAATATTCTAGATTTGATATAAAATGCATGAATAGTGAGTTCACAAACCTTCAGTATTTGTTGGTATTGGAGATGTGACTGATATAAAGTGGTTCATAAAGTAGTTAATCGACGATTGATTTGAGAGAAAATAAAAAATATATGTATATATCTTGCATTGAAAGCACTTTAATATGTAAATAAATATAATATGTATATAAAACCAGAAATGTCAAAATGTTAAATTAACATTTACAGTTATTTTGATTTATATATCAATAATTATTGTCATACCTAAGACATAATTAACGCCCACAAGACTGTCGTCCGAGTGATTGTTTGGACAAATATCAATGGGAATCGATATATTAAGGTCGGGAGGGTTTAATATCTTGGCTCTCGTCGTGAGGTAAGCTCTTATTGATCCGGAGATCGTTGATATCAAGAGATCATTTAAAGTGCTATTCAATTGATAAAACAATTCAATCATAAATACAGAATATTTTTATATTCTTCTTACAGAATACAGGATATTAATATTAATACTATTGTATTGCCTATAATAAAACAATATCAAAATAATGATGGTAATAATGAATAGAATAATAAAATAAATTGACATTAATATAATAAAATAGTTATTAGTAAATTGACATTTATGTTACCTTCGTGTTACTTGCTTGACTCTGTAAACCCGGGGCAGATCAACAGCAGTCCAATAAATAGATTTGAATGATTTGTTTTTTGATTTCTTGAGGTAATTGTGATGTCTTCGAGTAAATGCCCAAACAATCCACAGGAAGAATGTGAGCGGACCCACAATTACAGCTCTGAATATATTGATGGGAAGAGTGGATCCGCCGAAACGGGCTTTGATAGTGGACTGCGGGGGCGGAGAATCGGACAGGTATTGGATGAGTATTGAGACGAGACCTGATTGAGAGAGGGACTGATGGACGCGAACGATAAGCACGACTTGATTGCAGTATTGGGCGAATGCATAGCGGATTTGCCACAAAGGCTTATCTGATGGAAGTGTTTGAGACATTAATTGTATGAGTCTTTGCCGCAGAGATTTTTTGTTGAGTATTGGCTCGTCTTCTACAATGTGTTCATCTAATGTATCGAAATTATGGTTGACTTTCCAATAGGGAGAGCGGGAAATGCCTTTATATATGAGACGAGACCGGAATCGTATGAGTTCTGGTCGGGCCAGGAGTCGGGTTGAGATGATGTCCCGTAACTGTTCAATAGACAAGCCTTTATCGATGTAGAGAAGGCAATGTGTGATGTGTCCGGAATTGAGCCAAAATGAATCAATGGGTCCGATCTTCTGGTGGGTCTCATTTGACAGTACATGACAGGCAAACACTCGCTTCACTAATACTGTGATCGGCACCAAAATGAACAGACATAACACTATCGGTACTCCACTTAGTATTGCCAATAATGTGAAGAATAATGTCAGTACGAAAATGCCCGCAATATTCCTGTCCAACGGGTGAACCAAATAATCCAACTTTTGGGCCCAAAGTATTGTTTCAAACGATACAAAATGTAATAAACAATAAAATGAATTTATTGTAATATATTTAAATAAATATTTATTCAACGCTTTATACTATTTATTATACGATCAATATTTGCCTCTTTTCAGAATATTCTCTATAATTAACAATAAATGCAAATAAATAAGACATTTAGTGTATTAATCATTAGCTTATATATAGAATATATTTAGCAAATAATTAAGTCCATTATTCACTACTAATACTGTTTTACTGATAATAATAATAATAAATATTTACTTCGTTTGTTTGAATATATCTAATCAGAGATTAAAATTTAGCATAAAATTTATTTTATGCCAAGTTTACAATAAAATTCTAACAAACAAAAAATTCATTTCAATGTTAAATTGTTTATTTTATATGATTTTTTAATGATTAATTTAATTTCATATAGCATTTCAATAATCACAGAATTAATGCTTGTTTTGTCAGCATTTTAGCTAATGCTGAGTATTTAAAATAAATATTCAAAATAATAGCCTAACATTACTGGTAACTGCAGTATTAATACAAGTGTTGAAACAATTCGTGAGCTGAATAAGAATTCGGCCTAAATATTGTGACTGAGATTAAAGTTTTAATAAATCTAATGGAAATTTAATGATGATTTTAGGGAGAGTTAAATGATTAGATGAATTCCTTCAGTTACTTATGAAAGCATTCATATTACTAGAAAGAGTGTTGTCATAAAACACTAGAGATTGCTCTCATATAATAATTATAAGTAATGTTTAGTTTTTATAAGACAATGCATTTGTTTGTATACCTGACATGATTTGATACCACCTGAGGATTTAGTAGTCGAAGGGATCTTAAAATTTTTGTTTGAGTTGTCGGCGAATGAGATCTTCGTTCGCTCGTTATCTTCCTCTTCATTGTTGTCAATGCTGTCAATAATGATATCATTTTTATCCATTATAGTGAAGAAAATGGAAAAATCTCTGGTAGAGAGTCATGAGAGTGAGTTGATTGTAGTGTTGCTCTCCATCTCATACAAAATTAAGTGAAAAGGATTTCCTAATAAAATAGATTCTAATAAATGGTTTGCATTCATAATACATGATATAACACAACATTAACATTACAATCGACACTAAATAGCGAATAAATAATGAATTGAATATATATTCTAATGATTATAGACAGGTATGTCAAACATTGATATTATTAATGAATACATTTTGTCAATTGAATCAATTAATGAGACTTTCGTAAAGCTTACACGAGTAGTGGAAACACGAAATATGAGTTAACAAATGCTAACAACTGCTGCAAACCTATCACTAGGAATGTAACGTTCACTCGACTCACAGCCAGAATATAATACAATTACTGGTTCAGACCATTCAAACCACATAATAGTAATACTCATATACAGTATTGTACTCTACATGAAGTACACCACTGGCTGTAAGTCACTGGTGATCATCACTTGTATCATATCTGTGGCGCTGGCATTGTGTGGATCTGTCTCTGTCTTTACGCTCTCGCAGTAGTCAATCGTCTCAATGGGAGCAGAGTTTGGATTCAAATGAAACAGATCTGCTCATAACGTACACCTAATTTAGTCCATTCTCTACTCCATCATCAATAATCAATCAATCATTTTGTCTCTAAATCCTATCATAGAGGGCATCGACTATACATTCCCAACACCTAACCATTGGATCTGCTCTACTGTATCCTCTTAGCCAACACTATGTCATGCAATAACAGCACACAACCAGAAATACCATTCATAAGACATTAAACGCTTCTATCGCTATACTGTGGCAATAGTACGGCAATAGTAGAGCCCAACCTAACGGCACTGAAGGCACTGGTGAGACAGTGTTGTACTCAATTGTAATGTTAACTCTTAACCACGCCTTTGCCTCTCATTCCTTATGTCTGTTCCCCTTAACGAGAGAGCCGGCGAAGCAATACAAGCAATACATTACTATCAGTACTACCAGTCCTACCAAAACATCGCCACTACTCTGACTCTCAGTTGTTGTGTCTCTGCTCTCCACCGAAACTTCACTTCCAATGTGTGCTCCACTGCTATAACCCATACACAGACTTGTTATGCTTATCACAGTTATCCCATCCATACATACATAGTATATACACACAAATTGTATTGAAATTTTGTTTTATTTATGCACATCTTCTCAGACACACAGTTCCTTCAACTTCTCTAACACTCGTTTCACTTATTTTTGCATTTTATTTAATATTCGTTTTGAAAGTGAATTTTATCATTAATTCTGGCATCGCTTGTGCTCTCTCAGCTCTCTATCACTCTGTGTTGTGATTCACAAAATTATATAAAATAATAATATTATTATTTTACACACTATTGGATGCGATTCTGGAATAAGGCATCAATTTTTAAAATTTACATCAAATGTAATAACAATTGAAAAATTGTTGATTATATTAAATAAATGTTTGAAATTAAAGAAAATGCCAGTCATTAAGCTGAGCATGAATACCATTATTAATATACTTATAGTTAAAGCAAACTTATTCTCGGTGAATATTTCTGGAGTGCCTTCGCTTTTATAAAAAACATTATCGTTAAGTTTTAGGTAAGTTTTCATAGTTTATGTTAGAATTATGCTATTTTTATAATAAATGTAAACTAATTTTATAATAATTGCATTTAAAATTAATAGTATTCTAATGGAAGCGAAAATGCAATTTATTAATAATGATTACAGTATGTCGTTTGACGGAGTGATGTAAATGTCTTTGTTGTTTATGTTTTTAATTTTATTTTCAAACATGATTTAAATGTCTATTCAATAATTGGTTTCTTATTTTTTAATATTAAAATGAAAATTGTTTTGTGGATTCATTTGCTTACGCAATGGCCCTAACCTTACGTACAGTTATACTGTAATAGCCGTTAGGTATGAATAAATCCATCATATTTTGTGCGAGTTATGAATCCCTAATATGTTATTATAATAACAGTTATATTCATTGCATTCAAGGTTAGTGTGTTTGAGAGGATCAACACTTCGCGTGAATTGTAATCATTTGCGGGGAATTATAATTGCATTCACTTATAACGGGCACTGAAATTATTATTTCATAAATCCATTAATGTTTCGTTTGTCAGAGATATGAAACAAAAAATAATTAAAAGCAATTAGAGCTCTAAATAATATAATCTCTCATTGAACTGAAATCTATTGATTTTTTTTCTAATTTAATAATTTTTATATTTCTATTCTGTGTCCTCATAAAAATCTATTGCATGAATTGAGTGCACAGGGAGTGTGTAGTTCACACACATATGTGTAATGCTATTACATGTTATTAGAGAAGTGCCCAAATGTAGACATATTTTGTGGACATGTGTTTCAGTGGCCTAAACATTGAATGAGAGAAAGAATTACACGAAACACACATTTTGGGAATAATATTTCAGATAAAACACATTTTGAATGCAAATGTTGTGCCGAAGAGAAGGGATCAGTTGACTCACGAAATGGTCGGACTCTCTGTGCTCTTTGCATACGAAATGATGTTTTCGCACAAAAAACTCTCATTTCCACCAAAAAATCATTTAATAACTTCTTTTGTGGTTTAGGAAAAGACTTGTATAATGTTCTCAAATAATACAATACAAAATGTGTACTAAATATTTATCTTACGTTTAATGTTACGTCAATTTTATAAGATTTAAAAAATTCACGTTAACATTAAATTAGTGGTTAATTTGATGCTAACAGTGAAAAAGAGGGTTAAATCAAATGTCAGTTCGTTTTTTCGCTTATCCGAAAAGATCACGAATTACTGTAAACATGAAATGGGAGGCAAAGACCAGAGCTATGAAAATATCGGTCTTTGTATCTGTATCTATGGCGTGGAGTTTGAGCGCAAATAACAAATAAATTAATAGATTATAAACTAAGATAAACATTAAAAGTTGTTCTCTATTTAGAGTTTTATAAATTTCTCGTTAAACTTCCAGTCGTAAGAGTGAATGAAAGTCTATATTTGTGTTACAACTCAAACAGATCACCAGTATTTCAGTATTTCTATGTAGAGTACAACTCTCTGGGAAGGGTATCGCTCTCTGCATATGTTCCTTAAGAGGTCGACCCTCTCCACAGTCTCTCCACCACTCACTCCATACCAAACATATCTTTTTACTTCTTTTTATGTTGTCTCCCGTTTTCCGCCAGAGATTACTCGCAAATATAGCTCTCATAAACAGTTTACTCTTCAATAGGGATAGTAGTAGTAGTGGTGGCGATGAAGAACTGGAGGGCAGTGTGTTATGTGTGTTGTTATCCTAAATACTGATGCTGTTTGTGAGCGTATGTATTAATATATTTAATTTAATATTACTTTATTTCTATCGGTTAATATATGTGTTGTTTTTGTGTTTTTATATTTCGTTCATTTCCTGAGGACTTGTAATTGATAGACAGATAGAGATTGAGATTAATTGAGAGCAAATATCTAGTGACTCTCAAACGCAGAGTATATTACTTCTAACACACATTCATTATCAAAGTTTTAATTTAAAAAGTTATTAATATTATCGCCGCTTTTCTTCCATTCAAATGCCATTTATTTAACACATTTAGTGGTATTTTTGTGGAAAATTTTTATCCGTCAAAATAAGATCATTCATATGATTGCAATTTATATATACGAAGAAAAATGTAAAAATTATTGGGTGTCTATGCGTTAAGATTAAAGGCTGAGCCTTATATAATATAAGTTATATTTCAACTCAAAAATACCATCATATATAACACTGTATGATATTTACAGTTACATAACAAACTAAAAAGATCACTTTTTTGTTTATTATGTTTTATTAAAGGCATGTGCTATGAATGCTTTGAATGTTTGAACATTTGTCCCTAAAAACGACTTAATTGTGTCCCAATTTTTGTTAACTTTCTTCATGCGATTCACACGTAGTGTACGAACAGTGATATTACATAATATAATGATTGGATTTTAATTTTGAAGTGTTAAACCATAGTATATAATAACATATAATAAGACTTCTCAAAGAGATTTGAGAAGTTGTGTCTAATCTCTTATGGGAACAGTTTCTCACAACAAACGCCTTTCCACTTACGGCTGAATTAAAGCCCTATTTTTGATGCGGTTTTCTAATGAGAAGAAAAAGAGTGAAATTTCTATTCAATTAGTTTTTTAGGAAATATTATGAAAATTTATTCATTAATTCAATCAGAAAAACTCCTCTGAAGTAATTAATTCAAAAAATTTCCTTATATTTGATGGTTTAGTGCCATAATATGGCGGTCGAGGAAACCAATTCCAATTGTTCTTCGCCTAAGACTCAGGAAGAATATGCCGATCGTATCACACGATTGCAAATGGAATATCTCATACCTTTAAAGGAGGACCTGTCAGGTATGTGTCAATACATTTCAAGACATTTCATTCCTTATGCAATACAACAATGAATTAACAATATATGTCTGATTTATTGACAGATTGGCTCAACAGAATACTAGGTAAGTGTTATTCACTTCTTACATCAATATACTGTACTTTATATACCAATAATGTCTTTATAAGTATTTCTCAATTGGCTGTCATGTCCCTAAAGTTTATAATTATTTTACTTAAAAACAATATTTTTCATGACTTTACATAACATAATCAATACTTCAATATTTTGCAATTATTTTAATGCTAAGAATTTTATTATTTATTGCTTTTTGGAAGTTTTGTTATTAATAATTATAAAAAAATAATTTTTATATGACATTAAATATAGGTTGTTATTATTAATAATAATTTATTAATTATAAACCATGTGTTTTTGAACAAAAAATGTTACGAAATTTTATATAAATTATTGTTTTTGTTTCATTACTACGAGAATATATATTATATAATTTACAAACATTCAAAACACACATTTATTTCAATATCAACGATAAATACAATCTACATTTGAAATGCACGTATAAACTTAATGTTCGTGTTTTACAATACAGATATTTATAGATTATAAATAATTTAAAACTTCATTTTCAATTTGCAAGTTATATAAAGTATATTAAAAATACAGTAGTTATCGTTTTTAAGACAACAAATCTAATAGATTGTTGATATTTTGTGAGAAGGGATGATAAGAATTTAAATATTTTGATTAACAAGTTTTTATTCATTGAATAAAATATCCAATCGATAAAAGACTTTATAGATTGTAATATAATTCATGACATCTATTCAAACATAAAAACTTTTTCGGTTACACAGAAGTAATACACAAAATAAAAAATACAGATAATGTATATAATAAAACGGTTTAAACATTTACTTTAATTTTTATAACTTTA
>CAJPIZ010003066.1:0-12391 GCA_905368565.1 Medioppia subpectinata
TTAGTTGACAGGAAAGATATAATTATGCATATAAATGCCACAAATTTTAGGATAAAATGTGTTGATATGATAGATTGTTGACAACACAGATGTTGACAACATAGAGATTATTTTAACATTATGTCTACGTGGTGTGTATTTGGGTTTTCAAGTTTGGTTGATATGATCGATTAGTTGACAGCACAGATAGTTGACAGCAAAGGTAATTGACTGTATTTTCATTCATTTTAACAAAAAAAAGTTTATTAAATTGTTTGCAATTAGAAAATGTTTATTAATTAATACAGTATTTAATACAATATTTTGTCAAAATTTTTGAATTGAGAGAAAGAGAGAGAGAGAGAGAGAGAGAGAAATTCTAGAAAAATCTTTATGATTAACTCAATTCTAGTGTCCATTCATTTCAAAAAATTACATAAAAATAAATCTTTAAATTAATTGTGAATTCAATGAATGGGAGAAAACAATACAAAAAACACAACAAAACAATAATTATCAATGAATTTGATTGTAAACTAAAGCAACAATTGTCTCATCTCTGACCGCCGCGTCGGGCGCCACCTCTGCCACCAGCGCCTCCGCCGCGACCGCCAGAGCGCTGATTATTCTGGCCTTTAGTCTTAGGCGGCGGTGACTTCGGCCGCAAGGACTCGATCCGATCCGTACAACCGGTGAGAAAGTCGTTGGGATTGGCGTTGAAATAACTGCAATACGTTTCGCTATTGAAGTTACTGTTCGTAAGGCCGGGACCGACGGTCAGCCAACCGGGCCTTATAGTGGAGTCGCGGCCGAATACATGCAGCCGTCGGCGACCCAAACAGAAGTGCTCTATGATGTGGAATATCTCTTCGGGCTTTTGAATGGATCCGTATTCGAACTCTTCGCTGATAATCAGATCGATGTCGACATTGGCGTGAATGAAGTCGCCGTCAGTACTCCGGCGAACGGTTCCCTTAATACCCATCAAACAGTGCTCTTTCGTGCGCTGAAAGAGCGCGTTCTGTTCCAAGTTCTTGGAGTGTCCCGGAGTGTTGATATTGGTCTTAATCCAACAAATGTCTTCGCATCGCCTGAAGCCCCACTTCCGCAGACACTGGCGGCCGAGATCGAGGCCATCGCTGGAACCGCACCACAAGAACACGAACGACCGCTGGGCGGCCACGTCTTCGATGGGCAAAGACATCACTTCGGACCAGTTGGCGAACTTCATGTTCGTCACGCCGTGTGACCGCTGATACTCTTCCAGAGGGGGTTCGATGAGAATCACGTCAAACTTACACCGAATGTCCTTTAAGTCGAATTGTCTTAAGTCACACTTGAGATACATGGGAGGAGTGGCCGTTTGGGCGATCAGCTCGTCCTTCAGTCGAATCAGTTCTTTGAGTTTCGGGTATTCCTCGAAACGGTCGGTGAGGCCGACGTCGCGGATGAAGTTCTGCGGCCGTTGACCGATGTCTACGAAGTGCTGGCAGTAGTCGTTGTGCGGATTCGCCGATTGAGTGCCCTTTCAATGGATTCAACGGACATTAAAAGCCGATATAAAGGGTGACGACTGGGGAGTGGAAAATACCTTTAAAAAAGTGCTCGAATCGGTGTAAGTGGCCATCGGTTCCGTGCCATCGATCGGCTCGTCGTTTGCGTCCGTTTTCGGCCGTTTAGACGAATCGCAATCGTCGGCCGTGTCTTTGGCGCCACTTTTGTCAGACCGATCTTCGGCGCAATCGGCGCCACCAGTGGCTGAAGAACCGCCACCGGAACCGTTCACGTCATCGTTGGCCCGATTGGTCACGTGTTGGTCAGTGGATGAGCCGCCGGCGGCGGCGGTGGCGGCGCCTCCGCTGTGATGAGCGCCAACAGTGGCTGATCTCTCCTTTTCATAGCCCAAGACAGTGGCCAATGAGTCCACATCTCCGACGCCTAACTGTGTGGACAAAAGACAAATATAAAGGTTAGCATCGGATCAATACCGTCGAGGAATCACATGAAATACCTGTTGGGCTAAGAGTTTGCGGCGTTTCTGTGACTTCTCCTGCAATTGTTTGATCACTAAATTGGTTGATGTCATGACACGAGTGGATGGATGTGTCAATTGGTGGCACCGATTATCACACGTGTGTTGTGGTCAGTGTTGGGCCAGACATAGGCCGGTGTCGGGAACCAATTCGGTGATCACTTTATGGCCACAAAACTAATGTTTATCTTTGAAAATACAATACAATAACAATTTGTTATTACATTCAATGTATCAATAAAAAGTGTATTTTCAAAATTAATAAAGCAATATAAACACCATATGATAGCATTCCCTGTATTAAAGCTTGGTATCACGTGAAATGGTATATACATTTATGATGTCACATATATATGAGAGTAGGGTGTTACACCGGATGTGCTTTTATTCACAGTTAGTCTGATATATACTACACGTATTGTATGGTATTGTCTCCATCTATGAATGTTTATTGTTTTATTAATTTTGAAAATACACTTTTTATTGATACAGTGAATGTAAATAATATTAGTACACTTTTTAACTTAAAATAATTAGCAAAAAACCGGGATATTATAAAAATAAAATAACCCTTTTGTTTAAATAGATGATTTAAGCGAAACATTGCGTGTTATTTCAATAGTTTATAAACGTGGTTATATAATTAATCAAATGTGATGTGCAAAAAATCAAATATATCTACCTTATATAATTTACCTTACTTATTACAAATTTAGTTTAAAATGCCAATAATTTGAATGACAATTTTTAACAAAATGCAAATTTAAAATTGAATTAGAATATGATAGTGTATTGCTTAACGATATTCTGACAAAGTCTGTGTAGTAAAAAGATTGAGGTATTAACAGTAATATTGGTAGTAAAATGGTTTGGTGTCCGGAAAGGGTGGTGTCTGTGGGTCAGTGGTTGTAAAGATGGCTGTTGTAAGCGTACAACTGGTGTACAATGTATTGAAGTCTTAGAGAGAGTCAAGTGTTTGAGAGTTTGTGTTATGAGTGAAACCAATACTCAAAACAATGCATTGAATTGAATACAAAACCAGTGATTGATTTGCAGTAATGAGTGAATCGGGTATTGATTTGACACTCGTTTTTGTGGATCCGTTGAGCCATTAAACCATATCTCAAGCCATGTCTTCAGAAACGCCTCAAACAACAAACCAAACGCCAAATGAGATTGAGTTGAATGAGAGGCGAAGACCGCCACCAATACTGATGCCCATCGATGTGTCGGATGGCAGCCAAACGTCGGGCCCGAAGACACCGCAAACACCGGGTCCGTCGTCGGCCAACAGGAAAGCGGACAAAGAGCGCAAAATTGGCCACAGAAGGGTCGACGAGGAGGGACAGGTGACCTACAAGAAGATTCAGACCACGCAAATCATGGGATCCATTCAGTTGGGCATCGGTCACGCCGTCGGCTCTCTCGCCTCCAAACCCGAGAGGGATCTCCTGATGAAGGACTTCATGGAGTTGGAGACCGTGTCGTTCACCAAAGACGGCTCCAACACAACGCCCGCTCACCACTACTCGGACTTCAAGTTCAAAGTGTACGCTCCGATCGCCTTCCGCTACTTCCGCGACCTCTTCGGTATACAACCGGACGACTTCCTGCTGTCGGCCTGTAATGAACCGCTCAGAGAGCTCTCCAATCCCGGGGCTTCCGGTTCTGTCTTCTATCTCACAGATGACGACAATTTCATCATTAAGACTGTTCAGCACAAAGAAGCAGAGTTTCTGCTCAAACTATTGCCCGGTTATTACATGGTATGTGTCCTCGCAGTCCACCACCCCTTTCCTCCATTCCCTTCAACTCATTGTTTGTTTTTGATTTAACAGAACCTAAACCAGAATCCGCGGACACTTTTACCCAAATTCTTCGGCCAATACTGTTATATCTGCGGCGGGAAAAACGTGCGGATAATTGTGATGAATAATCTGTTGCCGAGTTATGTGAAAATGCATCAGAAATATGACTTAAAGGGCTCGACGTATAAACGAAAAGCCAATAAATACGAGCGCAAGAAAGAGTCGCCCACTTATAAGGACTTGGATTTCATGGAACACCACTCGGAGGGTCTGTTCCTCGAGGCCGACACTTACAACGCTCTCATTAAGACAATGCAAAGGGATTGTCGAGTATTAGAGAGCTTTAAGATAATGGATTACAGCCTTTTGGTGGGCATTCATAATCTGGATTTGGCGGCGATGACCAAGTTGGAGAAACTCAAGGCCCAGTCATCCACTTTGGCCGAAGCGGCCGTCTATGAGGCCAGACTTCGCAGCGCTCGCGAAGCCGGTGACCAAACCGATCACGAAGAGTATATCGACCACAAAGAGTTCAGTGATAATAATAGAGCTAATGATATAAATAAAGGAAATTCTGTCAATTTAAGCCGAAGTAAATCTATTAACAAACAAAGAATCGCCGCCTATTCCACAGCCCTTGAGTCCATTCAGGCAGACATCGAACCAATTGATCCCGAAGAAGACATTCCGTGAGTATTCACTATTTGATGTCACTGTTGTTACTATTTGCACAAACATTAGTCTTTATGTTTTTATTTTTATATACCGTGTTATTAATGATCTCTAAAAATAGTATTATATTTTGTCTAATGGTTTGCATAAAATTAATTGCAAATATTGTTGCGATATATTATAAATTTAAATTAAATTATATACTGTTTTCTATTGTATTTGTTTGGATGAGAGGCGCCCACCCCTGGCCTTCACAGGTATAACACAGCATAACGTACATAAGTTGTGGGCAATTCTTATGAACAGAAATGCTTAATATAGTAACACTTATGACATCATATCATACATTGAAAACAATGTATTGATTAAAAGATTTAATGCTAAACAATAGGATTGTCAAACATTTAATGAACTCGTAATCAATATTGTATGTTAGGATAGGCTCTGAATATTAAATGAGAAAAGACTTTATTTTTAATTAATTCATAATTGTTTCAAAGAATTATTTTAGTTTTTTTCCAAAACGTTTTTGCATTCGTTTCTTACAATAATTTATTATACATTTATAGAAAGAAATTAAAGGAAAATTTTTTATTTTAAAAATAACTTTTAAGACATTTGTCTCATGCATTTGCACCTAAAGTACTGATAAATGTTTGCGTGTATTGTCTGTATTATGCAAACTAATGGACTAATAATAAGTATTGAATAAATTGTCAACTCTATAGCGCCGGCGGAATCCCAGCCCGTAATTCAAAAGGAGAGCGCCTTCTGTTATACATAGGAATCATAGATATTCTGCAGAGCTATCGACTGATGAAAAAGATGGAACACACGTGGAAATCATTCCTTCACGACGGGGTAACTGCCATACCATACATACCATACCAAACATGACTATCATTTAGTAATTCATATTCATTGCTCCCATAATAGGACTCCATATCAGTACATAAGCCCGGATTCTATGCCCAAAGATTTTTAGATTTTATGTCGAAAAATGTTTTCAGAAAAATCCCTTCACGTAAGAGAGAAACTGTGTTTTCCGTATCATTTGATTCCTTTCACATTCAAACAACTAATATATGTCAGCATTTAAAGCACTTGTTTGACATCAGGAATGTTTGGATAAATATTGTCATTGATTTTCCCTTTAATTATAATTACATCCATTCCTTAATAAAAGTATGTCTATTCTATAAGAATGTCTATTAAGTGGAACAGTATTATGATTATTACGAACTAAATGAGTGATAGTTTGAAGTATTCGTTAACCAATTAGTTCACTGATTTGTGTGTATTTATTAAATAATAACGTAAATCCTAAAAACCAATGCAATCGGATGTCAAACAACGAAACACTTGTTTCTGTATTGCCTTATTGACTGAATCCATAATACACTAACAATTAATTCTTATCCTAATTAATGTCTAACTAATGGCAAAAATTAACACAAAATGCTTTAATGCTTTTAATTAATGCAAAAAACGTTAATTTCTGTTCTGTTGTGATCTATGCTCTCTGTGTCTGCGTCTGTCTCTGATTGTCTTCTAAACCCCAATGCAGTTGATTTGCCTGAAATCAAAGGCCCTCATCGTAAGTTCCGAACCCTGGTCTCGAGTTACATTGGTATGGGTATGGACTCACTCTTTACTAACAACTATCCCAACCCCTTCCCGCCCGACTCTAACAATGTTTCGCTAAATACTAACTAATTTTCTAATTAATACTCATTTTCCTCTTACTGTCTGTCTCGACCGGTCCTGTCATTCAAACCCGCCGTACATTATATGGTCTTTAATTTATTTCTATTTCTCTCATTTGTATTGATTAGCTCTTAAACACTCGCCATCGAAGCGTAAGATACCGCCGCCTCAAAGGTCAGGTCAGAGGCCTCCCTCAGAGTCTGACGCCGAAGCCCTTAAAGAATTTCATCGTAAATACAAAATACATTGATTTGACTGTTTGTGACATAAATTGATGTATTAATTGAGTATATTTTATACAAATAGACGCCAATACTAGTCGTATAGTCAACAATCCCTCTCTGTCTGGAGGACCGGTTCATAAGTTTCGCTACTCATCAGAAGCTGCTCCGAGTCTGCGAACAGTTGTCATAAAACAAGCGGCGAGTAAACAGTCAGTCGCTATACCAGATAGGAGTGAAATTGTGAGGTATTATACAAAATATCACAATAGTATTCAAAGCTTATCATAAGTCACTGTTATTTATTCTGTTAACCAATGTCTGAATGAACTTAAATTCTTCACTTAATTAGTATTATTTAGAATTTTAAACATTGTTTTAAATGTACTCTTTTGGTCCTTTTATTGCATTTAATTGTATATAAGATTTTAAAATCTCATTATTTTTTAAAGAAATATATATTTTTATTTACATTTATTTAAATTGTTGTTTGGATTATGTGTTAATGTCTTTATTAATGGAATGATTAAAATATTGTTTTCCCTAAAACTATATAAAAAGTCACTAATTTTATTATATGTTTTCCTCACATCCCATGTCTGTAATATTTGGTTGCTTTTGGTTGCCTATGAATGCATGTTTTCACTTGTCTTTCAATTATCAATTCCATTACTTTTATCAAATTGTTTATCATATGTACTGACGAGTCATGTTTGACATCGAAAACAAATTGAATTCAAAGCGAATGTCATTTGAATTGCCTTCAGATTTAAACACAAATATTTAATTTATATAAAAATAGCAATTTATCAAAAAGTGGATGCATTTGATGTCTGCGTATTGTATTCCATGAGTTAAGTAACAGAAATATGTTTGCAATAATTGATGGATCAATACATACGACAACACAATGACAGCACAAAATAAGTAACAGAATATTTGTGTAACATTTGGTTTCGAAGAATAATAATCATTCAAATGAATGGTAATCACAAAAGAGGAAAACTAAATGTTTTGCATAACTTTATAGCGTATCACAAATTGCATTGACTGAATCGGAAAGCAGTGTCACCAGTAGCTGTTCCAGTGCCACCTCCTCGGGACTGGGCTCCACATTGCGAACGGTCACGTGGACTCCACCTCACAGTATCGGCACATCCACTCCCACCCATACCGAGGGAACGCCTTCTATCACGGAGTCCAGCGAAAGCGGAGATATCGGTAAGTGTTTGCTCCTAAACCTGTGCTCTTCATACCAGTGCTGATGATTTGTTTGATTCCAATAGCGTGTCCGACGACACCGATTCGTAGCCGTAGTTCAACGCGTCACTCGCGCTCCAGTGACTGTTCAGACAATGGCGCCGATAATATACCAAATGATGCAGAAGTGGTAAGAATTGTACATTTACTCAATTAGTGCTATCAATTGCTTGTGTGCTGTGGCCTAAAGTATCACTGCTTTGGGGGCTTTGGGTATCGTTTTCTCTCTGTTGTCGCCGTTTTGTTTGTTATTCGGATCGCAATCTTTCAGATTTGTTAAAACTATCTAAATTTTTGATTACTTTATTATAAGTGCTGTTCTTATAAACAACTATCAAAACTCAAAATTGGATATTTTCCTAAACTATGCTTTTAAACTCAATATTATAACTGTAAAAGTTGTGTCTAATATACAGTTAATTTCGATGCCTCTAAATGTGTTGCATCTGATGAATGAAAAACACTGTTTGAAAGCATAATTAGATTTACACATCACTCTCTGTTTTGTTTCTTTTCTCATCCCATCCGTCTATAAAATAGTCCAAAGCCCCCAACGCCTCCATTATTAGCACCGCAACCACAGTCAACACCTGTTTGAGTCCAATCGCTGAAGACACCTGAGAACCCGAACCGCTCTTCCATTCTTATGATTACTGATGAATAGAAAACACAAATAAAATACAATAAAATTATGGGTCAAAAGACAATCACAATAATCTGACTCTGGAATCAAAAAGCATTCATTAAATTTGAATTATCGATATATTAAACTTTTATTCTTATTAAACATTCAACTCATCGATACATTTGCCATCAAAAGAGCACTTTTTTTTATTTTATCTTAATTTTGCATTTATTTATTTATTTATGCGTTCATTAATTATAAATTTTACTTAAGTTTTAAAAAACCAAATCAAATATTCATAATATGTGATATGTATTGTGAAAGAAATGCATTTTTAAGGACAGCTATAAACATATGAAAAGAGTTGTATTTTATTAAATATAATTCAGTTTAAAGTTATTCGAAGTTATAGTTTATAAAAGTATATTAATAGTCCAAAGCCCCCAACGCCTCCATTATTAGCACCGCAACCACAGTCAACACCTGTTTGAGTCCAATCGCTGAAGACACCTGAGAACCCGAACCGCTCTTCCATTCTTATGATTACTGATGAATAAAAAACACAAATAAAATACAATAAAATTATGGGTCAAAAGACAATCACAATAATCTGACTCTGGAATCAAAAAGCATTCATTAAATTTGAATTATCGATATATTATTCTTATTAAACATTCAACTCATCGATACATTTGCCATCAAAAGAGCACTTTTTTATTTTATCTTAATTTTGCATTTATTTATTTATTTATGCGTTCATTAATTATAAATTTTACTTAAGTTTTAAAAAACCAAATCAAATATTCATAATATATGTGATATGTATTGTGAAAGAAATGCATTTTTAAGGACAGCTATAAACATATGAAAAGAGTTGTATTTTATTAAATATAATTCAGTTTAAAGTTATTCGAAGTTATAGTTTATAAAAGTATATTACAAAAGCAATGAATAAATATAAATCTATTTTAATGATATTTTATAATTATTTTATGATATATTGTTGATAACTAATGATTGCATTACATTTTGCACACTCTTTTTTATTTGCACTTTAAAACAGACACATCTCTGAGAGTAACTCTTCATTAGTTTATACAAGTGATGATCAGTTCTGATGAATGAAACACTACTGTGTCTTCCGATCGACTTAAAGCACTACTAATTATATCAATAGATGAATAGTATGGACACCAAAGCCTAAGACTCTCATCACCAAACCATGACATGAATAAACACATCACCACAAGTCTTAACACATCAATAAATCCAAAACCAAAAATATTAATAACTAATTAATAATTATCCAAAACTCTGAGCTAAAAGTATAAATATATCTATATTTGTTAAATATATTGTTGTTATTTCAATGTATGCTTAATAATGTATTAATTGTTTTTCATTTTCTGTCAATTCTATGTTTCAATTCATGTCTGTCTTTATTTACAATATTTGTAAATTAAATATTTAATATTTAAGACTCAAAACACAACTCCAATAATCAAACAACTCGTTTGAACTATCGTTCAAATGGTAGCTCTTTTATCTCAATAAGTAATAATAAATTAAATTTAATTAATAATAATTTAGGTGTAAATATTATTATTATTGTAATTATTATTATATATAATATTAATTTTTCATAGATTTTAACTTATTTAACAAATTTTAAATGAAATTGTATAGAATTTATTCGAATTATTACATGAAAATTGTAATTATAACTAAAAGTTTGTTTTTAAAATCATTTATCAAATCATAAAAATCCATGTTTTTATTTATAATTACATATAATTCGTTAGACTTAATATCTATAAAATATCGTACAATAAATATTTGCAATAACTTTTGCCAAAACATTTCATTTTTAAAAATAATAAATTATCGCATTATAAAGTTGCCGTTTATTCACATCAAAACTGATTTCCTCTACTATTACCACATCGTTCACAAACCTTTTGCCTCCTTATCTAAACGTCTCGAATATTCCTTCAAATTAAATGTTTTTATGTCATAATAATTAATACATTGTTTCCTATACCGTGCGTTCCAACCATACATCACTAGAAACACCAAAAACTTAATTATGTTTTAATTATTAAAATTTAATATATTTAAAATAATAATGTTTAAAAACATTTTTGACATTAATATCTGTATTGTTTAACCCATTAGACTTGATTAGAATATATCGACATTTGACAGACTACTCAAATTATTGACTATCTAGCACTACATTTCAGGAATATGAACACAATTCTATACAATATGAATCATACAATTTATAATAGGATGTAAATATCAGTTTTAAGTGAATACTAAATACAATTATCTTAAAATTTTTTAAGGCTTTCATATTTATTGACGAATAACATTACGTTATTATATATGTTTACGATTAGAAATGGTTAGAAGTTAACCAAATCATACCAGTTGTACAACTCCTGGTTAGCCCCCAGTATATAAACAAATAGTCATTTCAGTATTCAATTTACGCGTGTAATTACTAATTAGTAATTACTATAAACTACTTTATTATAACATTATGTTTATGAATGAACGGAAATGTTTATCTACTGATGATTTCACTCTATTCACCATAATTTCAAAGGAGATACTATTTTTGATAATACTTTTGTAATTTAAATTTAAATGTGAACGCATTATATTGGATTAAATGGAAACCTAATTGCCTCAAGATGAATCCGTATAGATAAAATTCTGAAATTAGTTTCATAATTTAAGTTAACATTCTTAGGCACCAGAATCCAAGTTTCATCAAGATCGGATGAATACTTATTGAACAGGATTTTTTCAAAGTTTGTCGGTCGGAATTATTTTTAAAAATTTACAACAAAATATTCGACTAAAAATTATCTCATTTTTAAAGTGAAAATATTTTTACTAAAAATGTGTTTGAAGTGATTGTTTAGTTATTGGGATTCACTATTAGTTATCTGACAACAGTTTAGTGTAGATATCATTACATCAAATATAACGGGAATCAATTGCTAACCGACCGAACACAGGCCGCCAATCGGGTAAATCACCGATTTTTGTGTGGCCACAGTTGGGGTAGCGGTCAATGTTGACCAATAAATAGCATATCGTTGTATGTATTGAATAATAAAGGTTTCAGAAGAGGAGGGGTTTTGAATTATCTCGATTAGTATTTAAGCATGATTAATTTAACTATGATTTCAACCATCGGTAAACACAAAAACGGACCCCTTCCCATAGGAATACATTAAAATGACCGACAAACTTTGAAAAAATCCTGTTCAATAAGTATTCACCCAATCTTGATGAAACTTGGATTCTGGTGCCTAAGGATGTTAACTTAAATTATGAAACTAATTTCAGAATTTTATCTACACGATTTCGTACTCAAGCAACGAGGTTTTCATTTAATCCAATATATAAAACAGCGCTAATTGTAAAACATATAATTCAAAAATCCCATATAAACAACATTAACATAGTATAATTTAATTTAATATATCCTTAGTTATTGCACTAAAATTCTTTCACTTCAAGTGTCGAAAACATAACACAATTTTTAGCAATTTTATCGCTTCGTTGAAAATTGAAAATTTTATTAAAATATTTGTTAGACATTAATTAAATTTGGGAAAATAACTAGAATTATAAAGTGATAGATTAGCTCATTATGATATAGAATACACTTTAAATTAATAGGAATATTGTTTTGAAACTAATTGAATGGAAAGAAGCGATATATTGGCAGAAATACCAGCATTTCTTTATCACGATTTCAGAGAACAAAATAAATATTTGTTTTTCATTTGTATACAAAATAACGTATTAATGAAATCTGATGTAAAGAATAAACAACTTTAACATAAATTGTTAATTGAATTAAATTGAGTGCTCTATTCCTCCGCTTCGTCTACTTTTTATTTCCCATTTAGTATTCAATGGACACCATATGGATGCCATATGCGATGCATTTCCCAATTGGTCAGTGATTTTCTTTTCAATTAACTTTTACAGAACCTCTTCTTTACACATATTATTCCTCTCCTTTTACAGAACCTCTTCTTTACACATATTATTCCTCTCCTTT
>CAJPIZ010003067.1:0-12390 GCA_905368565.1 Medioppia subpectinata
CTTCGTATGGTTCTTGTGGTCTAACTATTATATTAAATGCCAAATAGGGCTCAAAATCATGAGATCGTCGCACCTGTAGGTCATTATAACATACATGTACTAAACATTTACTGTATTGTATAATATAATAAATACAATTCTGATATCACAAACTTCAATGAATACAACACTAAAAGTTGTAAACGTTTGATGATTAATATTTTTATCCATTTATTACATAATTTCTAAATTAATGTTAATAAGTTTATGACCAATATTTAAAATATACGACAGAATGCATAACCCGAGTATAAGCACCACATTTCACGCATTTATAAAATAAACGTTTTCAATGCAAAAGTTGTGGCTTACGTTATATCGTAGATAATCGGTAGTAACGGAGGATATCTCAGTCAAAATACACTATATTTATGCCAATAAAATACTGCATATAATAATAAAAGTGACAAAATATGGATAAACACTGTGTTGTGTTGACTGAGAATATTGCAGTTGTCGACAGAATTAATAATAGACTCAAACTTCATAACAAACTAAACCTATCATTTCATGATTGGATATGTTGTCAAACTTTTGGTGAGTCGTTATATTTCGGACACAAATGTTTCCCAAATTATAACAATAACCAAAAATGACAACAGAAAGACACGACAAACAGAATATTCATGTAAATTATATTATATTTTTGTTTAATTTAACTTTTGGTGAGTCGTTATATTTCGGACACAAATGTTTCCCAAATTATAACAATAACCAAAAATGACAACAGAAAGACACGACAAACAGAATATTCATGTAAATTATATTATATTTTTGTTTAATTTTGTTATATTTATAATATTTTACTTACTTTTAAAACTTTCTAAAGAATCATAAGTTTTCCATTAGAAGTTTGCTCAATGATAACATCGACTCAACACATCCTTGTATTGGTGTTTGTAATGAAACCAATACTTCAGGTATTTGTTTCATTCGTCCCATTATTTTAATACGAATCTCTAAATAAAAAATTATTTAACAATATAAACAATTCAATCAATATTTACTGCTTTTAATCATTTTAATTGAAATCTTGTATTACTCTTATTATAAGACCAAAGACTTTCATTTTCTTATGTCTCAAAACATAATTCAATCAAAAAGTGCCGAAAATCGAGGACTGCTTTCACTGAAAATCAAGTCAGTTATAAATGGATTACTTATCAATTATTATGACAAATGTAAAAATCAATGTATTATTACTTATAATTTGGTGTTAAATACAAGTTAAAAGCACTCGAAGAGAGTTTCATTCATCACAAGTATCTCAATGTGAATGAAAGGTTTCGTTTGGCAAAAACATTACAACTCACTGATTGCCAAAGTATTTATGCTTTTAAACGCATTATTAGTTTAAAAACTAAATGTCAAATGTTTTTGCAGTCAAAACGTGGTATCAAAACAGGAGAACCAAATGGAAGAGACAGTGTTTGGTTGGTTCGGACATTAAGTCCAATAACATAGAGCCGTTCGCTTCCCATCATCTCATCAATCATCAGACAATCAAATATCTGTCGTTTTGGTCAAACAGATTCTCGCCTTCTTTCACAACGTCCTCACGAATCGGTCAAAACATAAAACCAACCATTTATTTGAAAACACAATCATTGAATCAAAGTTCTTGCGATCAAATGGCAAACAAACCAAATGTTTGGCGACCAATAAATTACTAAAATTTATAAATGGAAATAATATTTATATTAAATAATTAAAGCTTTATTAACAGCACATTTATTTCACGATAATTTTCAACTTAATTATAAAAATGTTATTAATTCACTTAAGTACAAAGCATATATTGAAAGTAATATTTCAGGAAGTCACAAGTCTGCAACTATTATAGTTGACTATAGGAGTATTAATTTTGTATAAAAAAAAACACACCATGTATTAAATATTCATAAATGGGTAAAATCCCACTAAAATGGGTACAAATTTTACTTTAAAAATAATTTTATAAATGAATATTTCAAATAACAATAATTGTCTCAAATACCGGTTTTCCAAAGAAATCTTGCATCACATTGAAAAATGCTAAATAACCACAATTATTTTTATTATATTTTATTAATTAGTTTGTACTCCATTTGATATCATATCATATACTAAATCCATATAAAATTAAATATTTAAAAATATTAGGAACGAAAGGAATCAATAGAATTATAATATAATGTAATGTATTATAATTCGTGATGAATGCCATCAATACTGATAAAAAGTCTGCTCCAAAAAGTGACTGAAAACAAAACCACTTTACGTACTAAAGCTAAACAATGAATTGCTGCATATTTATAGCACCTGTGTTCATTATTATTATTATATAAATATATTTATTTTTTAATTAAATGCAATATTATTTAACATTAAATATAAATCTTATTTAAGTAAATATTTGTACTGTATTTTCAGTTTTTGTTAACTAAGAGTCCGCATAGAATCGAGTGAAATGTCGGTTATTTGTGTTATGAATGTAATTTAATTAAATTTAATGAATAATCTTTTCGCTCTTTTGTCATCAAATTTTTTTGTATTTCTATAGCCATTAAATAATTAATATAAAATGTATAAATGAACACAATTTATAACCAGACTATTACTTACGTTTGCTATGATGTGTTGCGGCCGTCAATCAGCGGTTCAGCTTTCATCACATATTTATTCACACGAATAGGCATTAAAGGCATGAATATTCATAAGAAGAGTTAGACAATGTTTTTGTAATAATTAGAAACTTTATTGATATAAACAGATATTTATAGTCATATAATAATTATTATACTATTTTTCGCTTAAATATCAATATATCCATTATTTTACAGCAATTTGTCCTATAATTATAAAACATTAATTCTTTATAAAGATATGATCAAAGTTTGACTCAAAGTCTTTGAATGCTTTTTATAACAACATTTTTGAGTTTCAAAAAGTCTCACTTGTTTTTTGCTAATCAATTAATCAATCAATCAATTAGTGGTTTAGAAACAGACAAAAAGTAATCGTTTGGATGAATGTCTATAAATTATTTGAAACATTTGACCAAAAACTGTGGCTTCAAATCAATATAACTATCGGATCATTCATTTAAATAATAGCATCATTTAAATGGTATTTAAAACTCAAACAAACTCAACAAAACTCAATGCTTCTATGAATTAAATGATTTTTGAAAAAACACTCAATTCATTCGTCATTTGATTCAAATAACTATTTTTTGGGTTTGAATTTACAGCAAAAAATGTTACAAAAAACATTTTTTCGTTATAAATGGTTTTAACAGAAATATTTGCATATTTGTTTATATCTCTCTGTACACAACGTTTTGTGATTAATTCAATTCATATCAAAATGACTGCATTTTAGTTTTTAATTGTCATTAATTAATGTTTTGTATCGTTAATTACTTTTATAAATCAAATCAATATTTCGTGTTTTATTATATAATTTAATAGACTTTGTTGTGACAAATGAATATCAAAATCAATTGTTTAGAGAAGAGATTTATGTTTTATAAATATATAAATTTGTTTGTATTAAATATCATTTATTCCAATATTAATGTATCAATCATTCGTCTAAAACATAATATCCTAAATGTTTTGCTGTCTTCAAACCACTTACGCCTCAATTGTCTTCATTTTCATTAAAAATATTCTTTTGTTGACTTTTATCCGACGATTCATTCAATTGGGACTCACTATCAAAACCAGTGGACTCTTGTTGTTGAGGTACTGGAGCGCCAGTCATGGGGCCGACGATCATAGGCTTCATCTGAGGCGAAGAACTCATTGGTTTGATTTTAGTGGGAGAGCTGTTCTGCGATGAGCTGTTAATCCACGGATAGCCACGATTGGGACCTTCGCTCTCGCCTTGTGTTGGACTCGAAGGACAGGCCTGTGAATGGCTTTGAGGGTTAGTCACGGGTGCGGTATTGCGAGCCGTGGTTTCGTTGGACTTATACTCGATGTTCACCCCCTGCCACCACTTGTTCGCAGACGTGTCCTCATTCACGGCCTGATCTCCGAGTCTGATTCGGCGCCTCTGATGGCGCGACCCCTCAGTTATCACATCATTAAGCGCTTCGGGAGGACTACTGTCGGCGTCGTCAGGCATTTCCGGATATTCTTGATCTTCGGGTTCGTCTTCGGGAGGACACAACTCGTGAGCCCTCGACAGAGTGACGCGTGCGCTGTGAGACCGCTCCAGATAGTAGCCATTACTGGTCTCGTTTGACTGCGCGGGTGGCGACCAGTTGTTGTAACCGTACTGAGTGTTGGCCGCGTAGGGCCGCCTCTCGAGCTCGTCGTTAAGCCACGTGACAGCACTCGACCACTTCCTCCTGAGTTCGACGGTTTCGTGTAATATTTGGTGCGCTAACGGACACGACTGGAATAGTGTGACCAAACATTTGATGCACTGATACGCGCGCTTCTGGTAATGCGTTTTGTTTCGGTGTATTGTGTCGAACAGCGCTTCTCTATCTTCGGGAACGCCTGGAATTGATTCAATAATATTAGACAAAATCAATCAATAAATGAATGAAACAACAATTGAAGCAATAGTTACCTCCTTTGAGGGCATTGATAATGCGATGCGTTTGCCACGAGTCCTCCAAAAGCAACATTTGGAGCAATAGATCCAAATGAGGTCTGAGTTCGTAGGCATAGGAGTACGCGATTTGCCACAAGAGTTCGTTCAATACTGTGGAGGAGAAGTGAGGGTTTTCCCAACAGCAGAATTTCAACAACTTTATGGTGTCGTCCGCACTGTTCGCCTCTTCGATCACTTTCTTAATATAATTGGTTTTATTGAACAACAATTCGGAGACCTGTGGCTGAATCGGTATGAGATAGTCGTCTAAATCTTCGGCAATGAATGGATTCAAAACGCGAGGATTGCCGGACATTGAAGACATGGTTTTGGAAGAAACATCGCAACACCTGACCAGAAGACTCACCACGTGATAGAGTTTGCCTAAATCCGCGTATTGGTATTTGATGGGAGGGCCCGGACCCTCGTCCAGCGCCACTAATATAAACACTTCGGGTACCCCTTGTTTCAGGAGCTGTAGCTTTTCAGCCTTTCCTAATGAGGCATACGTTGAAAACATACTGAAATATTGGCCTAAATTTCGACTATAATCTGACACTTCTTTCCGAAGCAAGTCTAGTGTCGACCGAATTAAATAAAACGATAAATTGGATACTGAAGGCTCTGTCGGGTGGGCTGTTAGAGTAGAGGCACAAAACAAGTCAACAATTTGTCAACAATAAGCAAACGTCGCGTCACTTACAGGTCGGTTGCACTTCCAGTTGAGATCCTTCTTGAAGGGCATAATGAGCTAAAAATATAATTATTTTACTAAAAGCCGCCCTCACGTCAGCCGACGGACATTCCAGCAGATATTCGCTGAATCGGTGGGGATGTGCTAACAGGACTTTAGTGGTGAACCAATTTCTAATTGTGTCGTTCACTCGCAAATGCAAACTCAACACTTCGTACCACTCCATCGCTGGTCCGCTAAAAACGTTAAATGTAAAAAAATATGGTTAGAAATTATACCACAATTAAGTCAAATATATAGCCATTGATTACTAACCGAAGAGTCTTTTTAGTTCGAAGACAAGTGGAGAACAAAAACTTTGCGGCCAAATGTGTGCTAATTGTGGACAACTCTTCAATCAATTTGCTGTTGTCTTTGTTGGGGACGTATGAGTGAGCGATCTGTCCGTTAGCGCTGACCAACTTCTTCATGAATTGGTAGTATTCATAACTAAACTGATTCTTTGTGTGCATGAATCGTATATTCTGTCGCTGAACGCTGTGCTCGATAGCGACCGGCATTTTATATAACTTGTTATCATTAGTTTTGGATTCCATTAAAACTAATTCGTTGAGTCGTTTGGCGAGCGCTGTCTCTTCGGTGTCGAGTCGTCTATAGATGAGTATATACGCGTTCCACCATCTCTTCTGGCGCCGACACGACATCCTCTTCAGCATATGGTCAAACACTTCGCCCATATAATCGCCGCCAAAGCATTGCACTCTCATCTCCTCGTCCTCATCGAGCTTACACTCGGAGACGTCTCCGTCGTCGAACTTAAACCACTTCTTCGTTCCGTTATTACTCTTATAGAGAATATACGAGTAGTAATGACCGCCACTGGCCTGACCTGAATGCACAACAATACCACACAAGTCGTATTTAGTGCACTGTTTCTCCTTCTCGGCGAACGCCTCCTCGTCCTCATAGGCGCCGAGCTCTTCGTCGAAGAGCTGACCGTCCACTTTGGCGAGACCTCTCACAGTGTAAGGTTCCATATCGAGCAGACGCGGGAACTCAAAGTAATCGTTGAATTTAATGGCACACTCCCTCTCCCAGTCGTAATCAAATCTCTTCAGTTGAATGGCCAGCACTGACGGTAACTTCTTTATGCACAAGCGTTTCATTGTATCCACTTTTCGGTTACACTTTTCGCAGTGATAAGCGTTGGCGCCCTCCAGAAGGTCTCCCTTCACGTACTGTTCCAATGAGTCCAACAAATTGCAGTGATTTCTAATGTCTATGTTTAATGTCGTGAATGACTCTTCTCTCGAGTATCTGTCAATTGCAAGAATGAGTTGAACCACAAATTGTCAAATCGTTTCAAAATGATTGCATACCTGTGCGGACAATCCCTACAAATTTTTTGGTCGGCAAAAGTGCCGCCCAATACGCTCGACATAATCGGTGAGTGACCTAACGATTTGAGCGCTTCGTCTAAACTATCGACTAAACTATTGAAAAACTCGAGCGCATCGTGTTGTTCACGAAGGTTCACGGGTTCGCCCCATAATCTGTACGCAAGTAAAATATATGTTAATATTTACACCAATTTGTTTCATATCAAGAACTCACTTAAAATGTCTCCAAAAGCCTTTGGGAACATAATATTGACATTTACTGAGAACTAAGTGACCAAAAATGGCTTGAATTTGCTTAAGAACTCCTAAATTATAATCCTTTCGCGAGTCATTCTTCACAACCTCTTCGGTTCGGTTTTGATCTAAATTAGAAATACTTAAATGTATTGAATCGTTCCTCTCCTCGCCAGAGAAGTCCTCATTGGGATCAGTGGCAGCGCCTTCTATTGCTAAGATTCCGTCACGTATTTCCTGAATCATATATAACTAAAACAAACAAAACATTAGAAACTAAACTAACAAAAAATGGTTGTAATAATGATTTAAAACTAATGGCAAAACCTGTTGGAGAACGGAATTCATATAACAAGTGGCGCCGGCATTCTTGAGGCCAACAAAGCCTCGCGGAGGCCGCGGACCGATTGGCGGCAAATACTCCCAATCGACGAGCGGCTCGTTGTTTGAATAGAACATCTCGACGAGAGTGGAGGCCGTGAGCCGTAAGTTGAAGGGACAACCCGTGCAAAGAGCGACCAACACGTCGTAGGCAGCGGTCAGAGTGGAGGGAGACGTGCAAATGGGGTTCACTTCTTCCACATGTGTTCGGTTGGCGTTCTTCTGTTGATTCGTCTGACATATAGCTCGAGACGACGGGAATATGTATTCATCGATCAATATAGTGATCAATCCGTGCCCTTCGGGACCCCAAATGCCATTCTTATCACAGCCGACATCATATTTTTGTTCGCAATCCAAAAGTGAGATAATTTCTTTAGTTATACCCAAATGTCCCTCCAATTGGATCTCTTCGATGAGTCCGTCGACAACAAGATTTGTCTGCAAACAAAAACACGACAATTAGAGCAGTGCTTAGGAGTGGTAAGGGTTGGCAGTGACTGACCCTAACATTCCTCAATTGTTGCATTTCGTAATTCAAAAGATCGGAAGCGTTTGGAAGCAAACACTTTGTTTGTGACGCGTAGTTAAGAAGTCGACAAAACAATTGGAAAAACTCTTGAGATGACTGGTAGTGGGTCTCCATTGGAACCGTTGAACCCAAATGGTTGTGCAATAACTGTATAAATCTAACTAAAAAGTCCTGTTCTATCGCACACTTCGTGGCGATCAGAGCCAACTGTTCCATAGAAGTCGAACGAATAGATCTGTCAAATGGATAACAATATAAATCAATTCAATTAAAACCAATCACAATGGTTTCATTGGACATACTTTTCGCGACAGATTAGTAGCAAATCAATGACAAAGGTTTGCCACATCTGCTCCTTCATGAGCACTACTAATACTTCGGGCGATAACATGAACATCACAGTCAACACTTCAATGGCCTCTTTGCACACGTGATACACTTCGGCCGGACTCTCGACAACTACTTCGGAAATCAATTCATGCAAGTGTTCGGTGGATGAGTGGAGCGCAGACTCGCGACCGGTGGCCGCCGACCACGACAGCAGCATAACCGACGAAATAGTTGTCTTATCGGGTCTATAGTTAACAATATTGTTATAGATTTGATTGCTATCACAAACGCGAAGAATTTGAGCGATTCGTTGCGCGACATTCCGTGTCATACACTCAGAGGAAACGTTTGGAATACTTTGAATGGCGTCTTGTAATGTGATTATCAGGTTTGGAGAGTTAGCAGACATCGGTGTCAACACACAGTTGGCGATTGTGGTGAGCGTTAGTTTGCTTATCTTCAATACAATCAAATACGCGCACCTATGGGTCAAATGAACACATCGTTAGATCAACGCATATAAAAACATGATTCTAGAAAATGCATACATTTTGCTAAAGTCGTCGGCATTTGAGAGAAAATTATTTTTTGTGAGTAATTCAAGAATTTTCAAACCGCAGCCGCTTTTCATAAAATTCAATTGAAATTCTTGTGCCTCTTCTGAGATGGGATTAGAGGCGGGAATAAGAAGCGAATAAATAATTCCCATATTATAGATAATACGAGTCGGAGAAGTATCAAAAAATTCTGAATCAAATTTGAGTCCCTGTTCTTCATATGAGATGCCGGGCGGACACAAACACAACTGTTTGATGTGTTGAATGGTCTGAGTGTCGGCCGGCATTATTTTGAGCAGAGATAATGCACTTTCGCGTAATGACGGGTTATTTAACGACATCCCAATGTCTGCCAATTGGAACAAGAATTGAGCGAATTGTGGCTGATTTGACATTATCTACAATACAAGACACACATTGTTTTGGTTAACACTATCGACATATCAATAGTTAAACACATTACCACTCCTGGCAGACACGCCTCAGCCTCTGGATTAGATCCAATGTATGGATTGTGTGGCGAACCCGTGGAACTATCCGACGATGAGTCTGGAGAACAGGCCATATTCGAGTTGACTTGAAATAGTTTACCAGTTAGAGACTAAACACAGAAATGCAATTGTATTTCATATATCATCTAATATTAAATCAAATCAAATTCAAACCATTTTGTCTTTAAAAGGCAATTGTGAGACCAGTTTTTTGTCTATTGGATCTAATAGATCGCCATTCATATAGAGATCTACTTTCATGTTTGCATTGTTTACTTTAATCCTATTTAATAGTTAAGATATAAATCAATAGAATATAAAAATAAAATAAACCATATTTTCATACTTTGATAGAATCTGTTGCCTAATTGAATGCAAAGTATCGTTAGTATGCGTCCAGATCTCAATGTCGTCCACATGTCGGCCATGATTTGGAAAGCGAATGATTAGCATTAGATGTTTGCCACGAAAGGATCGACTCATTGGCAGAATAGTGCGCTCTTCGCCGAAATCATTGTCGCATTGGTTCACGTATTCGTAGAGCGCGTCCAACACTCGAGTCATTTTTGTCATCTCTTGTCGGACACGTGTCTCGGAGGACAAGTCCTTCTCGAGGATGGAAATGGTGTCATAACTGGCGCGCAATCTGTCAAAGCATGTGGTAATAAAATCCTCGTGAAGTTCCACTTGCGATGACTGGAGTTTGGGTCCGAGATTAGTGTACGTCTCTTTCAGCAGTTCTATGGCCTTTCGGGCCACGTCTTCGCTGCAACACAGAATAACTCTCCATAAATAGTCTATTCCTATGAGTTCGTTGTCTTCCATTTGATAGAAACGTCTCTTTGCAATCAGTTTTCCCTCCTTTACGTTCACCGCTTTGAAGAATCGGTCGAAACACTCGATTCCAGTTTCAGTCACTAACGACGGGTCCAATTGGAGGATATTATTCTCAAAAAAGTTTCGGTTTATGTCTGGATCTAAATCCGGTTCGTCGCTCATCAGTTGCGAGAACCACCGAAAGCACGCCTCTCTGTCCTCGAGATAAACGGCATTCTCTGCCAAACACTTCCAGATCTGTTTCGCTTGCGGTGAACACAACCACAACTGACCGTCTTTTAGGAGAAATCGCAAGAAATTGAGTCTTTCCTGAACTTCTTGGACGTGAGAGAATCGACTGTCGGGATAGACGTGATTGGGATTCAAGTGTTTGTTCTCTTTATATAGAGTCCGCACTCTATTCATATATGAGGACAGGTTTTCCGACACCAGTATCACAAGCGAGTGCTGGTTCTGGAGTCGAGATATAATTTCGTGCCTATATATCAAATGTGTGACTCTTTGATGGTGTGAAGTGTTGGCCGAAATGGTGGGACCGGAGACTACGAAGTTTGGCGGCGCCTCGTTATACAGGGAACAAACCTCACGGATCTGTTTCAGTGCAGGCAATACCCAAAAGCCACCGTTCGGTTTGTTCAGCTCTTCTACACATTTGTCTAACCATTCAGTCTTCTGTGAGTCTCTATCCTGAGAGCAACTGTAGTCTAATATTTTAACGTGAGCTCCGAGTGCCTGATCCATGATATCGTTGGGCACATCATCAGAATGAGCCAAATTCCACAATAGATTCAGCACTTTGTTGGCCATCAGTCCGTCCTTATCGTCTTCGGCTAAGCGTCGGATCAGTTCTAAGAGTTTCTCTCTCTGTTTTTTAGTGGCTTTAGTCCAACTCGACTGAAAGCATTCAAAGAGATGATCCAACTGTTCGGGCGCGAAATCCCAGGCGAGCTTTGCCAACAAGTCGTGTACGTTCTTCACGATGGCCTCGTGTTTGCCGCTCTGCGCCGACCAGACGTCGTCCAAGTCTTCCAGAGTTAAGGCCTTCTCTTTGATGACAAAACGAATAATTTTCTCTAACTTCTCGACGTATTGCGGCTGATGTAGAGAATCTCTTAACACAATTTGCAGCACTTTGTTCTCCTTCAGCCATTCGGCCATCTTCTCGGCGGTCAGCCATTCCTCCTCATCGACACCAGTCATACATCCGGGGTTTTGGTGTCGATGCGAATAATAGGAAACATTTGTGATCACTTTATTCACTTCGTTGAGAGCATTCATTTTGCCGTTGAATGACGAGATTTGAAGCAATCGTAAAATAGTCTTTAGCCTAAAAATCTCTAAACTTTTAATCATCTCCTCTTCGTTTGGTATGCGAGACGTCAAACACTTCAATGCCTTCACTATTCCGGAGAGCGCGTCGTTTTTGGTCTCATTCTTGGCTTCTTTCTTGAGCTCATCGTCGGTCAGATTATCCAAGAATTGAGGCACGAGTTTAACAATTGGTAAAAAATATTTCTCAACCGTTTGCGGCGTTAATAAGTCGTAACAAAAGCCAAACGGTTTCAATAGTGCGGCGATTAGAGGAACAGTAAGTGTTGGCCCGCTTTCGAAACGCTCTAATAATATCCGAAAACCGCCTGATTTNATTGGTAAAAAATATTTCTCAACCGTTTGCGGCGTTAATAAGTCGTAACAAAAGCCAAACGGTTTCAATAGTGCGGCGATTAGAGGAACAGTAAGTGTTGGCCCGCTTTCGAAACGCTCTAATAATATCCGAAAACCGCCTGATTTCCCAAATTTGTTAATCAAGTCTACGAGCCATCCCCGAGGCGTCCGCGGGTCCGGACTTTTGGCAAACACTTCTTCGTCCGGCGATCGCACAGTCATTTCGGGTCGAGTGCTCGTAAATGAGTGAAATCTGCGTTCAATTCAAGTGTTAATCCATATAGTTATTGATCATTTCATGAATTACTGACTTATTGGATGGACAGAAGACCATTGAGAGCAGATCTAAGAGCGGAAACCAGTCTTGATTCAGTTTAAGTACAATCAATTCGATGAGTCGCTCGCAGTTACTCATTATACATCTCTATACCATTCAAAAACAAACATTCAATCAGTTATTTAATGACAACATGTTTTAAAAAGATAAATATAGCGATTAATTATTAATAGAGATTTTATGACTCATTTGTAAACAAATGATAATTAAAGCTAAATATAGAAAGTCTTACGTGAATATCAAACTTCCATCCATTGACGGCCTCATCGGTCAGTATTTTAGTGAACGAAATGGTGAGCCCCT
>CAJPIZ010003068.1:0-12389 GCA_905368565.1 Medioppia subpectinata
TCATTGAACCACACTTTCTGTATGTAATCCTTATTATCGTTGACAACACGCGAGCGATAATCCATTGCCACACAATCGGGCGGACAATACGACAGACACTGAACCGATACTATAGACTAAACGACAAGATTTATATTGTAAACACAAAGTGTGCAAGTACATAATTTGCATCATATTCACCATATTTATTTCCTCACTATTATATTGCAATATTCTACCATTAAAGTATGGTTCATAAATAGATTGGTTTGTACTTGGGCATTGTTCAAAATCTAACTCGTGTAAAATGTTATCCACATGGTATAAGCCACAGAATTCATCGGGAGGTTCTCTAACTGCACTCAATCGACACCTTCTCATGCAATGGAAGTGAGAGATCGCGCGAAACGGTTGTCCACTGCCCGACCCCTCGGCACCGGTCGACGGGTCTGAGCCGTAATCACTGCACCGGCCGTACGGAGAGGGCAACAGTCGGCGCATTGTCTTTGTGACGGCCAGAGTGTGGTTAACGCCCGACAGTTCTGTTTGGCCGCTAAACAGGCGCTCGATGTCGGGCACCGATCGGTAGTGAAGTAATACATACTTCGGGTCCGAATCGAGTGCATCACTCCAACGACGAATGACCGCAAACTGACGCAAACCGTTGTCTATGTTTTGTCCGTTTGACGCAATGGTAGTCGACGTCCGGTTAAATAATACGCTGATAATTATGAACGCATATCGACTACGCGTGCGTCGATACGATACGAGTCGTCTCAGTGACCGTATGTCAACGCCCGGCCACTCGTCGCCCGTACGAGCTATATGTGTCAGCGCGCACGCGTCGACTTTACTAATGTTAAATAGTGTCGTGTAGTACTCGTCTGTATGCCAACATAACTCATCCAGTTTTGTACGCAAACACTGACGACTATTGGATACTTTACACGTTTCGCCCAAATTATAGACAAGGGTTATGTGCGGTAAGTGCGGGTCAATTGAGTTGTCCATTACGTCAAATACGGTAACCGTTTTGTAGGCAAAATAGTCGACCGACACGTCATATAATTGGTAGCCAAGTATTGCCGCCATTAGGCATAGAATTGTGTACTAAATCATAATTTTAAAAGTTACTAATTTTACATTAATATAATATTACATTAATTTGTTAAAAGATTACTCGAATATATAGTGGCATAAAAAGCGATGTCCGACCAAATCGATAGCATAGCTGTTGGCAAACATACTTTACGATAGAAAAGCGCAACAATTTATGATTTAAATATACAATAAAATTGTTTAAAATGCCAATAACTGCGAATCCGTGCCATAGACTTATGACATTGATTATACTAATAACTAGATTGATAAATGTGATTTTAGGTACATAGTTTATTTGAATAAAATAACTATTAGCAAATGTGAACGTGGTGAATGACTTCGATAGGTCACCGTTATGTTGATATACTTCTGTCCTAATTGTCTGATATATAGTTTCCCGACAATCGGCCGGACATTTGAGTTGACAGATATTATTATAGGTATTATTATTATTAATATACATAATATCCGATCGATTAAAACGTGTAAAACAATTGTTTTGAAAATTGTTTGCAATTTTATTGTCAATCGTTAATACAATTGTTTGCAAATTTTTGTTTGCATAACAATGTGTTGTATTTGGGTATTGACTCTCGTATTGCTTACGATAGCATCGCTGCAGACAATCGTATTGTGTGTCTCCGGCGGACCGAACACGACATCCACCGTCTCGTCCGCTATCGTACGGCGCCGGCAGTCGTCCCAATGAATACGGTATTAATTTTACTAAAAGTCTATTTACTTGGCGTTGATTTATAAGAAAATCTTTGTATTCAAACGAATAATCCGTTTGTTTTGGCAATTCTTTCGGCGAATGAATAATAAAACGCTTTTTCAAAATATTAATCCTATTATACTTTCCATCAATTTGTCGATTCTCGTTGAATACAATCACTTCCGAGCCATCGATTCCGGTGTTGAGCACCGATTGTGTCGATATATTGCCGGCCATTGATATGTCTGTGAGGTATGTCTGGCACCGACCGAACGGCGATAGTGTGACCACTGGTGGCCGGAATTGATGGCAAGGATTGCTATTGACATTACACACAATATATTCATTAAAAGATTTTATATCCATTATTGTTGTGTTGAATAAACCATATTTTTTATAACGGTTTTTATCAATTTGATTATATAAATTAATGTCGGATATATTAAAATATTTAATCCAATCAATAAGCAAATAATTTGATTGATTTAATCCATTAAAATAATACGGCGTTAATATATCTCGATGCATAGTTGCAAAATATACATAGTCTTCGGGAGTAATAAATTTATATATGTTTTTAATATAATTACGTAAATTTTTATCAAACATAATGTCTTTAATTACATGTTCATAACATAAGGTAACCGAAGGTAAGTATTTAAATGGTATGTTATTTGTTGAGATGTCTTTCAATTCAATAATATTGAGTGTCGTTTGTGTGGGAAATGAGAAGTAATTAAAAGTTAATAAATTTATTTGATATACAATTATAGGTATTGTTATGATTGATACAATTCTACGCCAATTATACCATTCCAGTCGTGATAGCAATCGCTTAATACGATTGTATAATAATCTGAAAATACGTTTAAATTTTTTGCTGATAATTGTGGTAAATATACGTTTAATACGAGTTAACAGTAATGTAATCAAAACACTGGTGTCTATAAACGCTATCCCAAACCACAGCCCAAACAGACCCCCAATGTCTGACATGTAGTTAACAAATGGATATTTCTCATCACTTGTATAATGAAATTCGTTGTATGATTTGTATTGAATTCTGAGTACACTATCCGTGAGTCCCATAAACTCTGTTTTATCCAACTCTAAGGTGTGGTAAATCTGATGGCAATTCTTAACACAACTATTGTTGCAATACTTGTTATTAACGACCGATTCTTTATTATTAACAGAATTATTGCAAAATTTATATTCTGTTTGTCTCGCATTTTGGAGAATAAAATTTGGATTTAAATATGGATTTGGTATACAATTGTATATTTTGTTGTACATTCTGTACATACAATCCCAGTAACAATTGGAGTACAAATCTGTTTATTTTGTATAATGAGTTAATTAATAAATAATAATTTAACATACTTTATAAAATTACCTCAATTATATTGGCAATTATGCATATAAGGTTGTGATAAAAAATTTACATATGTTTTATACAAATTAATTCTCGCATTAATGCCAACACTTGGTATCTTAAGAGCCGCCCCTTTCGTTGCCATTAATTCAGTAGACATTTGATCCACAAATACATATAATACCAGGTGTTCAACAAATGATTTACTTTTTAAATGGTATCGATTACCTGAAATGTATTTATTATTAAAATTAATGTCCAAATGAGTGTCAGCTAAGAAAAAATCTTTTTGTTTTTCATAGGATATGCGGAACTCAACGAAATGTTTGTCAATTAGAAAAAATTGATTAGTATTTCCGTCGTTTGAGAAGTACTTAAAACAAACGCCAAAGTCTTTTGTACCGTAAATACTGTGCGAAACAGTGTTGTCTTCATTAGAGACACATTTATCGGACACTCTGTACTCATTGTTGTATTTTATGCCCACTTTTGCCGAATAGTTAATCAATTCGTTGCCATTAATTGAGAATCGATTGAATAAATCATTGAACGAATAGTTGGCAAACATTTGCGGCAAATATTTGTCATAAAAATATTTTAAATAATAGTGTTTAACAAAAGTGTGATTCTTGCAAACATATGGATAGAGAATATAAGCATCGTCAATTGCACATGTTACATTTATTATATTGTCAGTGATGATTTTTGCCATTTGTTTCCATTTCTCGTATTCATACTCTAATCCAAATTCTGTATTAATCCTTGTTTTGTCAAAAAACACATCCCTTTCCGTACAGATTGTAATCTCTGGTAAAAGCAATTCATTGCTTGGCTTTACGTAAACGCTATAAACATAGGGATAACTGAAATAATCTGTTGTTAACTCTATGGCGCCATAGGATAACACACATAAACTAAACACTTTAACAAACAGTTTAATAACTGTTACAAAATTAATATTATTACAAATTACACTATACTGAATTATTTGAATTAATTGAGGCATTTTTTATTTAATACAAAATCCGAACGTTGTTATTATTTTGTTACATGCATCATGTAAAGATACTTTATATTAACATTTTGACATTTAAGATATGTTAAAATATGTTAATCATTAATCCGGTTATTTAAGCTACTGTTCTCGTGTTTAGAAACTTTACAAATATATAAACTGTGGGCTATGACATTTATCTCAAATTGTTGCCATGGTTAAATGTGTTGTTAAATTATCAACCAATATGAAATATGGGTGAAACTGCTTTTAATAAAATAATTAAAATATTATTGATAAAATTATTCATTTATTATTTTTACGCCTGTTTAATAAATAACAATAAATGTCATTTATTTTATGCGTGTTACAATATCTAGAATATAACTTACAAATATTTATGATTAAATAATTATTTGTATTTTTGTTTAATAATAAATTAGACATTAGAAATATGTTTTAAATTATCAACCAATATATAATATGCGTGTATCAACTTATGGTAAAATAATTAAAATATTATTGATAAAAATATATCAATTAATATTTTCCTATTTATTTACAGTACTTGCATGTGACATTTATGATTGTTCCAGAATTTGTTGTGATTATTTATAAAATACATAAAATAAAATATTTTAATTAAATAAGTTGTTGTTTTATTGAATTAATAATTATTTATCAACATTACCTATTCTAAGCATCAACTTAATTAATTTAATTATTGGTGAATAATAACAAAATGTTGTTTAAGAGTATATAAACATCATTATTCACACAGAATAGTGGTTATAAATAAATCATACATGGTAAAATAGAATTTTTTGGTATTATGGTTTTGTTAATGATACCTAATTTGGTATTATATTTTGGCCTCGAATATTGTAACACTTAATTGGCCCACGTGGCAATTCATATAAGTGCCAAGTACCTTGGTCAAACAGTAGCCACCAATACCCTGGCCGTTGAGAAAGCACTGCCACGTTATGCCCGGATATCTGACAGCCATTTGGGCCTTAATAACGGCCGCCGTATTGTTCATTGTGTCCGCCCTATCGATGGCCTCAAACACAATATCCGTCACAACCGATACCATCGATGACTTCATATCCGTACACAATATATTCAAATGACGTGATATTTTGTTATGCTCTATCCGGGCCTTCAATCGAGCCAATATCAACTAGCAACAATAAATGAGCTTAATTATTAATAATTATTACAAAATAACTATGCTAAAATTTACCCTATCAGTATGAAACACGGTTAAAGTCAACGTAGCATACTTCACTTTCAAATACTTTCCCTGTTCGGCCATATAGTACCCGGTGCTGCCTCCGAGCCAATCGCCCGTACAGTGCCAAGTGGTGCCGTACTCTAACTCCATCTGATTGACCACGTTTTTGCACACCAGGTATACGCTATTTTGTTCCCTTAACTGTTCAGTAATTACTGCTAGAGTTTTGTCTATCATATCGGCGCTCATACTGTTATACAGCACTACAGGTGCCGACAGGTGTTGCCGACAGTCGGCCAGTATCTGATGTTGAGGTAGAGTTTGGCCCATTGGCCGTGCGTTGACAGCACCCAACTTTTTATCATGGTCAGTAATAACAGTTTTATTAGCAAGTTTTAATGCCTCGATCTCAGCCCGTAACGCCTCGATACAGTCGTGTCCCGATCGTTGAACGCACTGACATTTAGGGCATTTTGTGTCTTTATAGCGACAGTTGAGTGTATGATGTGGTAGTTCTTCCAATTTGATCACTTCACGGCACCCGACGTCCCAAAAGTCGCACCGTATCTTAAACCGACCCAAAGTGTTAGCAATTATCCTAATATTTAATAAATTATGTTACAAATTATAAAATAATTCTTAAAATTCATAATAATTATAACATAAGTATTAAATGACATATGTTTTGTGTAGTTAATTTAACTTGAACAATTAATTAAACTAACCTTGATGCTCGTGTCAAATCGGCTTTGGTCAATGATTTCCTATCATATGGACAGGTAGTGTTGTTTTGAAGCCAATCATTAATACAGTGCTCGCAAAACGTCTGTAGACAACAGGTTGTGGTCACCGGACAGTCAAATATCTCCTGACATATACTACACGTGTATTCGTCCCGATCTTCGGCCGACAGGTCGGGGAACCGATCGCTTGAATAGCCCGGCATTTGTTGCCCACAAAATTTAGTTATACAAAAGAAATAACATTTACTAAAATATAATATAAAAATATATTAATTACTTTATGTCATAATTACATAAACTGATATGAAATATACTGTATGTTATCAATTAACTAATCAGTAAAACAATGGAAACATAGATTTAAAATAATCATTCATGTATTGTATTAGAAAGCCGTTTGCATTACACAACTACAATGTGTTTGGTACACGTCATTTGATCAATGTAAATGATAAATATATTACAATACTGTGTAATCACAGCATAACTCATAAAATAAACATAAGAAATAAAGAGAGAGAGAGAGAGAGAGAGAGAGAGAGAGAGAAATGGTGGAATTTTGTCTCTAATCCACAAAGTTAACATTGTAAGTAATTAATAAAATGATATTCAGTAATGTTGATTTTAATTATTAAAAATTGATTAAACATGAGAAATAAAGAGAGAGAGAGAGAAATGCTTTGATGTGTACTCAAGCACTGGGATGCAAAGATCTCGTTCATCTCAGCCCAAGCCTATTCAGAAACGTTTTGCATTCAAATTGACTAATATCAATTTATTAGGTAATAGACTAACTGCATGTTAATTCCCAATAATTATATTAACTTATTTTATTTGGGAATTACATTATAAATTATAAATTTTTAACAATTTTTAATAATTAAAATCAACATTACTGAATATCATTTTATTAATTACTTACAATGTTAACTTTGTGGATTAGAGACAAAATTCCACCATTATTAAGACTAAAATTACAACATTGTTAAATTATACAAATAAAAACCATTTAGTTTGTTATTATTTTAAGCACAATGATTATGGTAATTTAAATTAAAAGTTGATGGCGCAAAAATGATCACGTTCAACTGACCCACGCTGCAAGTGATATATGTGCCGGGGAAAATGCTCAAACTGTAATTACAGTTACCCTTTGCATACAGTATGCACTGCCAATCGGTGTCCGGATAGTTAGCCAGCATTTGTGTCCTAATGGCCGCCGAGGCGTTCATCATATTATCCGACCGATAAATAGCCTGAAATATCATATCCGTTACCATCATTACCATCGATGCATTCATGTCTGTCCTAAATATGTCTAGTTTACGGGCGTTTTTATCATGCTCAATTCGGGTTTTAAATGTTTTCCACACCATCTATGTAAATTAAATGTTTTGATAGTTATGGTTATTAAAGTAAGTTTTTAAATTAGTTTGAATAATCATTATTTAACAATCTATACAGGGCAAAGTTGCGTTACAAATAAACAAGGCTACCGTATAAAATATGTACTTAATATTGTTGTTTTGACACTGTATATTTTTAATACAGTATGTTTTGCATTAAAATCTATTGCATGGGTGTTACTAAAATTTATAAAAATACTTTATACATGATAAATTATTACATTACCCGATCTGTGTGATATAAAATCAGTGTGACCCGGTCAAATTTAATACTCAAATACCAGTCTTGTGTGTAGGCAAAGTAGCCGGTGCTTAAGCCTTTACCGCCCAATCGGCAGTGCAGGTCCAGGCGCTACCATACTTGAGCTCCATTTGATTGACCACTTCTTTGCACACTTCGTATATAGTATTTTGTTCCCTTAATTGTTGCCTAATTATGGCCAGTGTTTTGTCGGTCATATCGGCGTTTATTTTGTTTGATATAAGTTCCGGTGCCGACAGGTGTCGCCTACACTCGGCCAGTATCTGGTCCTCACTTTTAGGTACGCAGATTGAGCAATTTGTTAATTTATAGCGACAGTTGACTGTATGTTGCGGTAAGTCCGACAGTTTGATCACTTTACGGCACCCGACCTCCCAGTAGTCGCATTCTATCTTAAATCGACCCAAAGTGTTGACAATTATCCTAAGATATTGAATTATATACCATATGTGTTAAAAATTAACAAGATAATATTATTACATTAATTTTGTAATGTTCAAATATAAGAAATACTATTTAATTAAATATAACCTTGGTGATTGAGACAGCCCTTTCCTAGTCAATGGCTTCCTGTCGTAGGGACAGGTGGTGTTAGTCTTAAGCCATTTAATAATACAGTCCTCACAGAAAGTTTGTAGACAACAGGTTGTGGTGACCGGAGTGTCAAATATCTGCTGACATATACTACACGTGTATTCGTCCCGATCTTCGGCCGACAAATCGGGAAACCGGTCGACACTATAGCCCGGCATTTATGAGCAAAACTAATTTGTTTTAATTAGTATTAAATTTAATAACTATGTGTGAATAATACTAATATTGCATTTAAATATAATTATTAATATAATGTAATTTAGATATGGTTTTATCTTGATGAGGCGCGATAAGTATTTATATAAACTCTACTATAACCTCGTTGTAATAAACAATAAAATTTGCTGGTACTATTAGCTCATTACGATTAACCATATATAATTGACAATGATGTTTTACTGTATTCATTTTATTGTACATAGATTAAATAACAATTAAATTAAATATTTCTGTTTGATCTCTATTTTATTGTCAAAACATTTCAGACAATAGTAAATAATTTCACCGTTATTTAATTATTTTATAATGAAATTGGCAAATTAACATAATTAAAGTTAAGTTATCATGATAATAATATATTTCTAATTATGAATAAAAATAACTAATTTTGTACAAATCAATTGTCTTTTTATTAAAATAATTTTATTAATTTAAGTTATTTTAAATACATATTTTCATTATCAAAAATATTAGTCATTATTTAACAATTTAACAACTTATCATTTTTTTAAATTATATTTATTTCAGTAATTAAACATTGTGGTAAATTGAAATTATACGTAATATCGGCATTAAAATAGTGGAAAATATTTCTATTGGGTATGAGTTTATTTAATGCGAAATCTCAGAGTAAAATAAAAATTATTTTTTATTAATAACCAAAATAGTAATTCAGAATTTATATCGGTCATCATTTTTGTCAACTATTTACCTTCATTTGAGGGGAGATTCAATATCTTCCAAATAAAAATGGCTGCCCTGAGAGTCAAAGAAGTAAGTGAGGTATATTTTGACCACTACTTTTGTTTTGACATTTTTACCACTAAGACATGATTACAGAGTGTGATATAATAGCCAATCTTATAGAGCAATAACTGAAGGTTCTAATCAATATTAGAGAAATATTCGCCCAAAACCATATATCTTTTTTAAGGTGATTTTTAAAAATATGCTACCAAAAACATAGGCCAAAACAGCCATATTTTGGGCATATTCAGGAATATCTGCTCGGGACCCTTTCCTGGTCACTTTTAATTGGTCATAAATAGTTGCATTTGTTAAGCCTTAGTTGACCAACAATTCCATATTTGAAAGTCTTTAATCGGACTCAACCCAGTCTTCTGGCTCAAGATTGATCACATGTCGGGGTAGACTCAATCGGGCCCTGACTTAGAGGTCATAACCTATAAATTTTAACATTTTAAACAATTCACTGAATAGATCGATAGCCAATACATCGCATACGCTTCTAGTATTGTTTAGAATAAGCTATTAAATAGTAACTTAATGCTGAAATTCAAATTGCATAATAATATTTTTGTGTTTGCTATGGTTTGTTTCATCTGGGAACACTACTTCTTAATACAAATATATTAATTTGATGGCATATAATTGAAGCTATTATATTGAAGTATTATATAGAGTTGGAATGAACTGATTCATACAATACAAACAAAAGTTATAGATATTCAAAGTCACGGAACGAGAATTTTCGCATTAAATAAACTCATACCCAATATATAAAGTTTCTTTGTATAAAAAATATCTTTAATTATTATTTAATGACAAATACAAAAACAACAATAATAAACAAATAAAATAATAAAATAGTCCTAATTATTAAACTATTATTTAAAATTAAATAAAAGTAATAATAATTTTTTATATTATCATTTTCTTAAATAAATAATAAAATCAAACAAAATGAATGATAGGAACGAAATTGTAATCAAAATAAAATTCATATAAATGAGAGCCAAAGGCTGTCCGGCAATGAATTGGCCGCAAACCACGGGAAACACAGCCTCAGCCATACCGGCGACGCTAATCAATAGGGCAGTCGTCGCGTGATTTAGATTCATATTAGACGAGAAAAATGTATAAATAGACGGATAGGCTGTCGAAAAACCCGTTCCCATCGCAACAATACCGGCAATCATAAGGCTATCGTCTCGCGCGTAATATTGATACACAAATAGAAACACGTTTGACAATAGCATCATGGTAAAATTGACATAAATTGAATTTTTAGACCAATACTTAATCGAAACGACAAAATTGATTAAACATGAGAACAGAAAGGCGGCGCTCAATACGGTCAACATTAGCGAACTCCGGGTGGCCGACAGGTGTCGGTGCGAGTCGGCCAAAAACGTGGGCATTAATTGAAAGTTCATAAACTCGACCCCAATGTAGGGGGCGATTGTGAGCAGCGCCAGCGCCAGATATGTGTAGTGCCCTTTTTTAGGCCGATTTATCACGTGTTTAGGCTCAGCCGTTATCGGCGGCACGTATTTGCGATAACAGTGTAATAGTATTAACAGCGCCGACGATATTACTAGAAAAGAGCCCGTTATGGCAAACGGCGCTTCCAGTCGAGCCACGTTCACGGCGTTTGGGCTCATCTGATTGGTCGCACCGGTGTTGATGTTGGTTAAAAAAGGGGCTGACATTAACGGCGCTACGCATAGGCCGAGCGCGAAGAAAAATTGAAACCCTCCTAAATATAGGCTCGATTGTTGGCCCCATATCTCTACCAGCCAAACCACCGAGGCGATTTCAAAGCCTAAGTAAATGATAAATTGTTTTTAAATTAATGCAATTATTAAACGTGATGTAAATATACAGCATGTATATGTACAGCAAAAATTAGCTAGGAAAAGTCTCTAGGACTACTGTGTTTTGTAATGTGCGTTTCACTGCAATACATGCACACACAAAGTAAAGTTTCAGTCACTGATGAAAAACATTTGGTATTATATTTTTTTACATTTGTCTATGTAGTTTTGATCGATTAGTTGTTGTTTGGTTAAATATGGACTTTGTTTAAATATAAATTCATTAAAATGGGTTAAATCATATAACTTGTTATTATTGTATGTCTGTGTGCATGTCTTGCAGTGAAACGCACATTACAAAACACAGTAGTCGTAGAAACTTTTCTTAGCTTAATATCGCTGTAGATATAATTTAATCTATGTTAGATTTGGTTTCTGTCAAACCTCCGGTTCCGTAACCGCACAGTCCTATGATTGTGAAAAATACGGGAAGGTTTGGACAAATGGGTACCACAGCTATGGTTACGGCCATCAGAAACATAAGAAATGCCAAAACCAATTGACGGTTAATGTGATCATAAATAAAGCCATCTATAAACGGAAGAACAGGAATAGAATTATAATTATTTACACACAATTGTATTAGTATTTAATGTTAAAACTATCTAGCATAGTTCAGATTTCAATTTACTTATATTCAAGGCTTAAGTCGGCGTTAATTGTGTCTAATTGTGTGTGAATTGAAACAAGAGGTGAATCGCTTAACAACAGAGTTATTGAAATATAAATTATTGGCCAAAAAAATGTGATAATAATATACATAAATAGTTTAAATGTATAAATAGTTCACAATATGAATAAATAGTTTAAAAAATAATAATCAAATTAATTGTGAATTGTTTTCGGAAATCAATGTTTTATATGCTATTAACGATAACAATTGTATTATTTGTTTGAATCAAACCATTAGTTATGCAAACATTGAATCCATGGATGACTCAAAAAGAAGACAATAGAGAGAAGACAAGCGCTAAAAAGGTAACTGAAGAAGTAATTAGTAGACTCTGAAGACAATGAATCAACTGATGGCATCGATTGTCATATTAATAATTTTCAGAGCCGGCGCTATGTGTGTGTGTGTGTGTGTGTGTGTGTGCTTAAAATAATAACAAACTAAATGGTTTTTATTTGTATAATTTAACAATG
>CAJPIZ010003069.1:0-12389 GCA_905368565.1 Medioppia subpectinata
CTCAAATCTCGCGCAAAGATATTGTCACCCAAATTGCGCGACACTCGACACCCAAACACTGTGTCCACCGTTACGCCGCGCAAAAGTAGAGCCAAACACTGTCACCCCTTTTGGTCTCTACATAACATGGTGGAGGTGCTACACTCAAAGCTATCCCTTTGAGACGATCTGTTTATTTCTCGCAAACAACATCCAAGAGTTATACAATGGATTGGTCGAAAGGCTTTCCAACGCCACAATCGCCACGTGGCCACGACTTTCACACGCCTTTCTCTGCATATCGTGACGCGCAAAAAGTGCGCAAATTCAACACCAAATCTGACGATAATTTCCACTCAAAGACTAAAGAAATCTCTTCAATGTCGGCCTTATATTATAAAGCAATGTACAAAATGATCGACTCGACATTGTTTTACAAATATCCATTGGATGTGGGTTCCAAAGCAATACTGCAGACCGTCCGACGAGATCTCGCGGACCTCATGACCGAAGGCGAAAAGGCGCGCGACTGGTTTCTCAAAAAAGCCATCAAATACAAACAGAACGGCGATGAGAACGCCGAAAAAAGGTCAACTATTCTTAAACTATCTCAAGAATATTTATTACAGTTCGTTAAAATCAAGCGTCTCATCGAATCCGAAATTCTGAGACTCAGTGGTCACGACTCTGCCATCAATACCGATCGCTCAAACTCGGCCCCAATGGCATCGGATTCCAGCGACAACAACAACAAAAGACCTCTTCTGGACGAGTCGACACCAAAGCGTCTAATTTCAGACGTCGCCGTAGAGAACAGCACTGATGACGACTCTTCACATAACAACAAAACCGATGTGTCTGGTCTGAAATATCGACGCGACATACAATTGTCCGATCGTTTAATTGACGTGAGTCTGACAGACATCGCAATCACTGAGACAGTGGCGCTCGATTCCGGCGATTCGTCACCAAAATCGCCGAACGCCTTGTTTCAGACCAACCAATTTCAAGAGTCATTTGATGGAAATCTAAATTCAATCGTTTTAAAGATCGCCTTTACAATCAATAGCAATGGTTTGGCATATAATGTTGAATTATTCCAGAACTCGAGGACGAGCTCCAGTTATCGGGTGGAGGGAGAGATCCACTGTAATACGGCGATGTTAACGAATGGCACACAATCCTTGCCGTTAATTCATTTATGGCTTCAAAACCTGAACTCGAGTCTGGCGATCCACTGGCGCAACAATTGGGCCGGTAATGTGAACTGGTCTATAACTATCGCATACCAACCATTGGAAGAATCCATTCGTCACCAATATCTGGCGTCTTCTCTCAACGCGTCCAAAGCTATCAGTCTATTATCCGCCGATCACTCTTACATAACTATTGGCCCAAGAATTGAGTTTCGAAGCGCTAGAAATGAGCAGTCGATACGTTATTACAATTGTGCTGAACACAACGGCCACGCCTGGAATTACACAAACACGGCGTTGCGGTCAAATAACCCAAAATTCTGGACATCGATCCAAGAATCGGAAGGCATTCAACAAAAGCTCTCGAATACAGCGCCTGAATATCAAACGTTGTTGCGATACATTTGTCTCTCAAATCCGGCGACATCACTCTCGATCATAACGACAATCTCTTCATATGGCCGCGATTCTCACAAAACAAATAGCCACAAAATTGAGATTCGCGGCGCGAAAAATCGCCGTCTTTATAGACCAACCGTTTCCCTTGGCAATGATCGCGAGATATCACTGGCTAACCAGCAGAGCATCACAATCGCTATCAAACGTTCGCCCAATGAAAGCCAGTACCTGTTGTATTTCAACCGCAAAAGTATCGCACGATATAAAGACTTTCACACCGTTTCGCTCCAAAATCTTGCGACAATCGATAGACTCACATATCCTTTTACGCCAAAATCCAGAGTTACGAAAATTAGTGTAGAAATTGTTTCGAATCGGATCGGAAAACAAGAAATAAAAGTCATAAATTGGAAAGCGAGGAAAAAGTCTCGGCAGCCGTTGACCTCCACGAGGACGTGGAATAATTTGCGAAAGGAGGTGACGTGTGGACGATTGAAGCGCCACTCCGGAAAGCGGCGTCATCGGGTTCGTGTTTTTGTCGTGATAGACCTAATCGAGAAGAAACTCCGGCGCGATTGGAAAAGCCTGTACAAAGAACTGGAAGTCTTAGAAGGTGGTCTCAACAATCTCGTGGGACGGATATCCAGAAAAGGACGCCCGAATGAAGTATACATCAATCAGGTTAAACCATGCCTCGACAGCGAATTGTTTGACATCTATTCCAGCGCTCCAATTGACCACCGAAAGCGACTGAAACAATGGCTTCGAAATACCGTCCGACAAACTAAAGTTTGCGTGATTATTGGCGTTCAAGTGGTCGATCTATTAAACCCATTTATTAGAACCACTTTTATTAAACAACTACCGCCTGAAAGACACCCCGATTCAAAAGTTATAAACAGTATTCATATTCAACACTTCATCTCCAAACCCTTTGTTGTCTATTTATCGAGCGACCGAAAACCCGCGGTAAAGGCCGAACGCAACGCCACGCCGTTTTCCCGCGACAACACTACGAACCGTCAACAATACGACAGAAGGTTTCCCCGTATTCAACAACAAAACAGCCGTCCGTTCGATCGCAACCCCAACACGATGGCTTTAATCAAGTGCCTGAATTGTGGAGTTTTCGGCCATGGTTACCGAAACTGTCAACAACCCGAAAACAAAGCCAATATTGAGCGCGGAAAAGAAGCGATTAATAAAGACCGCAAACAATTCGTGCGAAGAGCCCAATCTTACAATGACTGTTCGGATGATAGGAATGTCAAAGTGTGGGACGACGGTCCGGATAACAACGATCCGCAATCTGTCGACAATAACAAAACGCCAAAACCTGGTGAGACCAACGCTTCGCTATTTGTACAGAGTTTCACCACAGATACGGTTAATACACGCGCAACGAAATCCATTATCCCGGTAATTACTATACGAGTGGCAACTCTTAAAGCAAAAGCACTACCCGATAGTGGTTCAACAGTAAATCTGATACGGAAAGACGTCGCCGACAGAATCGAGTGGCCAATGGCACCATATTTTGGAAACAAAATACATGGAATCTCCAACACGTCGGTTAAGCCGATGATGTATTTCAAAGACATACCAATCCGAACAAAATACGGCCACTTTATTATGGACCTCTTAATTATTTCTGATCTTATACCCGACATCATTCTCGGGACTGACAGTCAAGATAAAGGCAAATACTATGTCGACGTCACCGCCAGAAAATTATATTCTATTAACGATAACCCGAAATCAGTCGCCGACCGCGCAGAAATAGAGCGCCACAACAACTCATCCAATATCACCACAAATCCGGCGCCACACACACCAGATTTGGGCATGACTCCAAACACCAAAATAGCGAATGTCTGTTTACAGTGCTTTGCCAATGAAGAGTCAACACTAAAAGGTGACACAATCGCAGTAATGAATTCGAGTCTATTTTCAAGCAACGGCTCTGCACAAACGGTCAACACTTTACAGAGCACGAGGTCGTGCTCCAATCTTCGGCCGGTGAGAGAGGTACACGGGTCAGCTGAAGAACGAGCCAAAGACTCAACCGATGCGTCACATTTGGATAGCATTGACTTCATCTTTTTGGATAAATTCAATTACCACTCAAAAACAGAGCCATTCCATTTGCTTCTTCTTTATAGACTCCTCAAAGCATACGAAGAAGTATTCGCTGACAGCTCTAAACCAATGAAACGAATCGGCTTTTACGCGCACCGAATTGACACAACCGGACCGTCAATCAATTGTAACATAAGACCACTGGCGCCAAAAGTGAGAGAAATCGTAGAAGAGTTGGTCACCGGAATATCGGAAAAAGATGTGATCATTCCACTGATTTCTGACTGGTGTTCACCATTGACTATTGTCCCCAAAAGAAATGGCACGTGGCGCCCGTGCGTCTACTATCGACGGCTCAATGAATTAACAAAAGACGACTACTTCCCGATTCTATCAATAGAAGACGGTCTCTCCGTAATCGGGCGCTCGAAGAACGCGCTCGGTCCCTGCGTCAGAGTCACAAACACCTTATTCCAGGAGAAGATCCGAAAAAGCTGTTACATCTATATGGAAGACATCATCTGTTTTTCGGAGACAATCGCTGAACACTTGAATAGACGTGAGAAACTCTTCGTCCGAATGATCAAAAATGGTCAACAATTAAAGCCGAAAAATTGCACATTCTTGCAGCCGGAAGTCTCATATTTTGGGCACATTATGTCGGGAAAAGGCATTCGTCCCGATCCGGAAAGAATGAGAGCTGTTACCGAAAAGCCCGCTCCAACTAACCAAAAACAGGTGAAGAGTCTGTTTGGTCTGTTTAGTCATTATAGGGGTGATGTCCCGAATTTCGCGCAAACCTTGTCGCCACTTTCTCGCCTACTACGGAAAGACGCGAAATTCTTGTGGACTGATATCCACGAACAGACTCAAAGAAAACTGGTCGACAATTTAATGAGAGCCCCAATTCTCACGCACATTGACCCGATGGCCGAACATGAATTGCGATGCGATGCGTCAAACGAAGGCCTCGGCGGACACTCAGTGCAAATACAGGACGGTAAGCGTCAGTTCTTGGCGTGCGCTAGTCGTTCGCACACGTCATGTGAAGTCAACTATAGTGTCACCAAAACGGAGTGCCTCGCCATTGTCCTCTCACTCAAGAAATTCAGGCCTTATCTTAACGCGCGAAAATTCCGTATTATCACCGACCACTGTGGCTTCTGTTCTCTCATAAAAACAAAAGACCTAACAAATCGGTTGGCCCGCTGGGCGCTCACAAGAATGAACTATCAATTTGAGAATTTGTATAATAAAGGGCGACACCTCGACGACGCCGACTGTCTTAGTGGTCAACCGTTCCCACCCGAAACTATTCGCCGAAATACCGGCCAGAAGAAAGACAAGAATCAACAAATACTGTGCTGTCACCTAATTCACGCGAAGGACATGCCCACCAAAATCTGGAGCAAAGATCGTCTAGTTTTAGCACAACAAAGCGACGACCACTTTGGCATCGTAATCGATGCGCTGAAAAGCGGTGACACACATAAAGAACAACGAAACCGGATAAGTAAAAAATATGTCTATAAAAATGATTTCCTATTCCGGCGAAGCCGACACCTTGGATCCGCCCGCAAAGTGTTATGTATTCCAGAGACACTGGTCCTCAAATTGTTGGGCGAAGCGCACGGAAAGCCGGAAAGCGTTCACTATTGTGTTGTCAAGACATACTGGCGACTCGTTCAACACTTTCATTGGCCGCGCATGTATATGAACGTCCGTAACTATCTCAAGATATGTCGCGAGTGTCAGTTCGTGAAGAACAAGTCTTTCGAAATGCGCTCACCAATGGGTGTCATCGAGCAGTCGCGTAATGTTTGGGAGAATTTGCTGGTGGATCTCATCGGGAAGCTAAAGGAATCGGAGGCCGGAAACGAATGCATTCGGACCGCCATCGACCGGCTCAGTAAATATGTAATCGCAGTACCGCTCCAATTGCGAGACGACGTCACCGTGAACCTGGCGCTAAAAGCTGTAGTGTTCGCTCGATGGTTGCCCACAGATCATGGCGCTAATTTCATGAGCTCCGCGACACAGCTATTCTTCGCCGAAAATGGAATCCAAAACCGCTGTACGACTGCACATTACCGAGAATCTAATGGCCTCTGCGAGCACGCAAATCATACTTTCGTCACACAACTGAAGACCCGCGCCAAAAATCCGCGCCAATGTGATCAGGATTTGGTCGCCATTGTTAACGCCTATAACTCTGCGCCGTACTCGGCGACGCGATATACACCACTATTCCTAATGACCGGAATCGAGTCTGGAATGACTATCGCACGCACACTTGGTTTCGAGATTCCAGCGGACAGTACAAGCCTGAACACTCGCCGGAAGCGGGCGTACGATAACATCATTACGGCCCAAAAGCGAGAGATAGAGCGCCTAAATACTTGCAGTGAATATGTGTCCTACGATGTGGGCGACACTATTCTGCACGACATGAAAGACCTATTGGAAGGCAAACTCAGCCTCGAATGGAGAGGTCTAATGGAAGTCCTTGAAGACGGACTCAATCGTCGCATAAAACTCGTTTCTGGAAGAGGACGCCCTAATGAGGTGCACACAAGTCAGGCCGAGCCGATTAATCATCGAAAGCCATTGAAAGCAAGACTCCAGAATACCGTCACGCAAACCGTCGACCGGGCGAATATGGCCGCGCAAGGGTCTGCTTCCCCGACATTACAAGGAAAAGCGGAGACTTCTATTTTGGTGAGCGTCAGCCCTGAGAACAAATTGCGCAGACAATCACTTGGCGCTAATATTGCGCTCCAAAGCCCTGCCACTCAAATGTTGGCCCTGAAGAAGAACGACGTCCATGAGGACATGGAACAATTTGTGGTCGGAGGTGTCGTATAGATAAATAAATGACGCGTCGAAAGTTGCGTCACACCTTGACTCTCCTTTCTAGTGATCTCAGGGCCAGATTATTTTCGACTTATCTCTATTATTAATTACTGTTTTATTCCCTTATTCAATGCCTAACCTTTGCTCCAATCAAAGGAGCCTTTCTTATCAATTATGACTGATTGTAATGTTTTCCTGGAGAGCACTGATCTATGGGATAGATCAGTTCTACTCCTGCCCTTATACAATAAAGTTATTGCTTTACATTAGACTTTGTCTCTTGTTTTGTGTTGTCTTGGTCTACATCAGTAAACTGTAGACAGGGACCGATCGGGAGATCCCCTATAAGGCAGCGGGACGTAGGACAGCCTTGACGGCCAAATATAGAGTTAATTTCTGGTGACAAACCGGCGCTCAAATCTCGCGCAAAGATATTGTCACCCAAATTGCGCGACACTCGACACCCAAACACTGTGTCCACCGTTACGCCGCGCAAAAGTAGAGCCAAACACTGTCACCCCTTTTGGTCTCTACATAACAAAGTTAATCTATTGATAACGACGGTTTGATAACAAATTTTAAATAAATATACATGTATGACTTGAATAGAAAGGAGGATATCGAATAGTCGGGGAAAAGTGAACCTGGGAGGTGCCACGATTTTCTCGGTCTCAATCGATAGATCTCATGATGCCTAACAATAGTTATAATTACGTCGACCCGATACGAGTGGTACATGACCTCCAAATCGGGTCCCGAAGTGACCAATATTTCGGGTGTTGTGAAAGTGTATTATTTTCTTTCAAAGCATGTCATATGATATATCAATGGAAAGGTCTCGTCGAGGTGATCAATATTAGTCATATTTAAACAACGGTAAACTCGATTGAACTGTTAGTAATGACATAATTTGACCAACAACAGTCATCCAGAGTATTGGGGAATCTTTCTAAACTGGCACCCGGGATTTTGACAATATAAATTCAAAGTACATTGCATAATGAGTCCTTTGATATAATCCATGCGGCCGACCGACCTCGGGTTCGGCGGTAGTGATCACTTTTATCGGGAAAATTCAACTTATCCAATACTAATATGTGATATATGAAATCGATTTAGAATTTAATGTAGAACTAGAATATCACAATTTCACATCGGTGGGATCAATGGATTTTATGTTATTCACTTAAAACTGCTTAATTTAAGATAAAATTAGTAACAACCGATTATTTCTCAACCCTTCGAGATGATATTACAATATACTAATTCTACGTCAAATTTTACATTGATTTCATATATAATGTAAGTATTGGATAAGTTAAATTTTTTGCTAAAAATGGTCACTGCGGCTGAACCTGAAGTCGGATGGTCATATTGAAAAGATCAATTTATTCCATATTTGACGTAGTTCAATGTCATACAACAAATCGCTTTTTATTTGTAAAATTAATTCTAAAAATTAGCTAACCTATGTCTTTATTACATATCTTATAAACCCTCATTACAGATCTATCAGATGCACAAATGGAAACTGATACTGATTGGTATATCTGTAATGGGGAAATACGTTTAATGTAATTTCAATTTATTTTTGGTCCGCAAGTAGTGGTGGTGGCTATTGGTTCAAGAGTGCTGAAGGTGCCCTGGAGATGTGTATGATGTTGGTATAGATAGTAGGGGTTAAGGAATAATAGGTTATTTTACTAATTTTATCTTAAATTAAGCAATTTTAAGTGAATAACATAAAATCCATTGATCCCACCGATGTAAAATTGTAATATTCTAGTTCTACATTAAATTCTACATCGATTTCATATATCACATATTAGTATTAAATAAGTTGAATTTTCCCGATAAGTGGTCAATGCGGCCGACCCCGAGGTGGCTCAAGAGTACGGACTATACAATGGGATTTTTTATTCCATGTACATTCATGTTATTAAACCCAACAGGTTAAATAAACAATAATTATGTACCGTAATTAACATTTCAATGACTATTGTCGGTCAAATTATGCCATTACTAACAGTTCAATCGAGTTTACCATTGTTTAAATATGACTAATAATGATCACCTCGACGAGACCTTTCAATTGATATATCATATAATATACTTTGAAGTAAAATAATACACTTTTACAACACCCGAAATATTAGTCACTTCGGGACCAGATTTGGAGGTCATGTACCCCTCGGATCGGGTCGACGCAATTATAACTATTGTTAGGCATCATGAGATCTATCGATTGACACCGAGAAAATCGTGGCACCTCCCAGGTTCACTTTTCCCCGACTATTCGATATCCTCCTTTTAAAAATGACTACATGCAAACGATTGCGAATTTAGGGGGAGGGGATTTAGATTTCTTAAAAAGTGCAAACTTAACATGTGAATCACCCCTTATATTAAACAAAAACGAAGATATTTTTTGCAATACATGTGTGCGAAGAGTCAGTTCCCATGTGTTGCCATTGCCTTCTCTCATATCACTCCTCACTCTTATCGCTATAACAAAAGTGACAGATATTTGTGATTATATTTAAAAAGTTTTTAGTTTTGAAATAAGAAATTCTTTTGACATTACTTTTCATATAAAAATATGAACTTTTTTTCTTTGAATCTTTTTTTGTTATTTTCTTTTATAACTTGACTTCTATTTAATGTATTCGCGAAATATATTTGATTTTTGTCTTTTTCGGAGCTTTAGATTCTTTAAACAATTAACTTTTGTATCGTTTTTCTTATAAACTAATGGATATAAATGACATAATGTTTAGCCTAACAATTGGTGTCAATTCAATAAGAAAAGTCAATTAATTTTATAGCAGTTTTGCCGATAAGTAAATGAAATCCTAGCTTTTCGTCTTATATGGAGTATAAATAGTTTTAACAAAAAAACATTTTTTACTTAAAAATAACACATTTCTCAACACTTGTCACAGAGTGTGTTGAATAGACTAAACATAATTCCTTATATGTGTTAAATAAAACAGATTTGCATTTATTTCACACATATTTTTTAGTCAGAAAGTGTTTGAGAAGTGATTATATTCTCATTTAATATTATATTTCATAATTTTATCCCTGTTTTCAATAATCTTGCGTTTCGTAAACAACTGGAGAGATGTGTAAACGAAAAGTCATTTAAATCTCAATGTTTACATTGCAATGAAATATGTATTTTAAATTACTTCTTATGTAAATAACGGTGGTTGGTAAATTTCAATTCTACCAATTACCTATGTTAATTTTTATAATTAAAACCATGTTGCAGTTCGTTTAACAATTTAAGTTTTACATTAACTTATATTATTCAAAAAACATTTTTATACCAAAATGTTTTCTATTACTCAATTCATGTATACATTTACAAAATATATTATAATTGTTTAATCAAACAAATTGATCGATAATTTGTTAGTTTATTCTGTATTACAAAAGAATTATATCAGAAATTCAACACATTTTCAAACCACATATGGTTTTAGGTTCAGAATTTGTATTGATTTTCTTTTGTACATTATATACAACACTATATTTTGCACTGAATTTACAACAGCTATAGTTTTGTTGTCAAAAATGAGTTGTAATTATACAGCAAATTACAAATTCATAGTCGAGTATAATATCAGAGGATTTTTATGCAAAATATATATAATTTTGTATTTTTTGAAATTACTTATTATTTTGATTACATATATTTGATGTTATTTTAAGTGCAAATCATGTGATATTAATCATAATATTGTGTTGAATAACAGAGAGACATAACGTTTGATAAAGTATTTCGTGACTAAACAAATAAAAGCTTTATTTATAAACATTAAGACGTGATTCTGAATCAACACAACATTTCTTACATTTATATTTTTGCTGCAAATATAACTTAATTTACTTAATGTTTAAAATATTTCTTGATTACACTATTCCTAATGAATGTAATAATAATGTACTAATTTTTAGACAAAATAATTATTGCCATACATTTGCTGTACAAACTGTTAGTGAAGGAAACAAATAGAGATATTATATAATATTATAACTTACATAAGTATAAAGTAATGCTTTTTGATATAAATCCTATGTTTGATATATATTGTCGTTTTGCGTATTTCTATGTTTATGTTATGTTCATGTTTTCCCCAAGGAATTATTGTATGTATTTTTTTGTAAATTCTGTACATTTCTATACATTCTCTGTATTGTTATATCAAAAAGAGGTGTATTTGAAATATGTTAACGCATAAAAGTAAAAGTGTTTTGAAAAACGTATACATTTTCCACATATTTGCTCTAATTTATTAGATTTGCTGTTTTAATATGATTTTAATAAATTAAGTTTCATTTCATTAATTAATTACATTTTTATTTTTAGTTTTTTATTTCTTATTCATTAAACTGTTTATTAAATGAATCAAAAATGTATGAAAACATGGTTTTTATTTTTTAGTCATTTTATTAATCAAATTAATTAATATCCGTTTCTCTAAATTTAAATGTCAGACAAATAATGAATTTGTTTTGACTGAAGACAAAAAATAACAAAACAAGAGCTAAGTGTTAGTGTCGGATGAGTTAATTGCAAATAAAAGTAGAGCTCATTATCAATGAACAGAAAATTTGCCGGCAATTCATTTGGGAACCATTGGAACAGTTTAGGCAAAACTTTGGTCTCCCAGAAGTGCATGTCTTAGACGTCTTCATTAACGAATCAAATGTGCTAAACAGTCTCGTCTCTCTCTCTCTCTCTCTCTCTCTCTCTCTCTCTCTCTCTCAATGGATGTTTGAGAGAATTATCATTACTTGTCGGTGCAGTCAAGACATACACAACTTGTAAATATATGTCATTTCATTTACAAGTTTTGCATTTCTTTATTTACCAAATCAATCAATTAAGTGAACAAACATTCCGATGAATTGATTCAAAATTATGTTTGTTTTTAATGTAAATTTTAATTAAACACACATTACTGTCACTGTAGAGACATTACGAGCCGTATCTAGATTTTGAAAATAATTTCGATTGCATTTTAAAATATATTTATTTCCCTTAAAGGGATTAAATGCAGTGATTCTGTGAGAATATATTGCAAATGTATGGATAGTATGGGTGTTGTGTAGGAGAAGGGAGTCTTTATATACGATAAGTGTGTGATGTTTGGGTCGAATGACTTTATGAAATGTCAGTCGAGTGTTGGTTTGCATCGATTTTATGTATTGAAACATCAATGTATGCAATGAATGCAATTCTCAAGCTATGCATGCAATGCATATGTGTTACTCCCTATACGCGAGATAGAGATAGAGAGAGAGAGAGAGAGAGAGAGAGAGAGAGAGAGAGAGAGAGAGAGAGAGAGAGAGAGAGNGAGAGAGAGAGAGTCTGTAGAGCACTAAATCACTTGCCTTTAGCTATGATAACGGAGTGAAACACTCTCTTTATCAACAAATATTAAAGTAACGGTTCAGTTATGACGGCATTTGGTCCAGGATTTAGATATTGATTAGAAAATTAATGATTAGAGGATATCACAAATTAGTTGCTCACTATTATAACGGTTCGTATCACTTATGCTCTCATCCAATAAATAATGAAAAGACTAAATATTTGTCTTTTGATTATTGCCTCACTTTATGCTAAATAGAGGGAAGAAAACGCAAGAACTCATACATCAGACAAAAAACTATAATTAATTTAGTTTTCTTTTTCAATTAAAATGCTTTTACAACCATTTTAAGCCAATTTGACGATTGAATCAAACCATATAAATCAGCTAATGTTAGGGCATGTGTGCCGTCGCTCTCATCTCTGCACACAATAATTTAAATACTAAATTATATTATATTTAGACATAATTTAGTGTTAGTGAACCTAAATCTCTTGCA
>CAJPIZ010003070.1:0-12389 GCA_905368565.1 Medioppia subpectinata
AGTATTGAGCAGTTGTCCCAAATCCGTACAGAATATTCCGGTTCCTTCCATACCGTAATCCACTCTTGGATTTGAGATAAGGTCTCGTTCTTTGGCCATATAGTAGAGGGGGTCTAGATTTCTTAAAAAGTGCGAACGTAATATGTGAACGTTCCCTAAATAGATACCAAACGTATCTAGTGATCAGGTTCATTGAATTTATACAAATGTCATATTTTTAACAATTTAATGGATGTATATACTGTACTGAATATTATTCAGTTATAGTGCTATTAAAATATTTAAATTTTAAAATATATTTAAATTTTAAATTTCGAAATTGAAAATTTAAACGATTTATACTATAAATTTTATAGCATAATGTAATAAAATGTGAAATATTATACAAAACGTGAGCTTTAATTGAAAATAAGATTGAATTGAAGGCAAATATTGAGCCAAAATGAAATCATTTGACTCTTTGCGATGGCATTGAAAAGTGAGAGGATTTCAGATAAACTGATAAAATATATGTTTTTAAAACGTGTTTACTTTTTATCTTTAATATATGAATATCAGGGTCTAATCGACACCAGGTTTTTGACTCAATTTGCTTTTATATAACGCGAAAATCTTAACAAAAATGCAAAGAATTCTTCATTTCAAATAATCTGTTAAATAGGCATTTGATGTTAGAGTTTGCGTATTTCAAACTCAAACACTTCATTCATGGCTCAGAACATGCATTATCTAACACTACTTATATAATATACACGTTTAGTATTAGAACAATGTATTTATTTTATACATATTTTGTTTATATTTAGTGTAATTTATTAAATATTATTCATAAAATGACCAAAAGTGTGGCCATTATTGGCGCCGGTATTGCTGGTCTGACTGCAGCACAAAAATTACACGAAAACAGTTTCAATGAAATTACAATTTTTGAAGCGTTGGACAGAATCGGCGGACGTATTCATACCATCCCTTTTGGTACTTATTTTAACATATATTTAACGACTAATTCTGTTATTTAATGAATCGATGGTCTGATTGAAGGCAATGGTGTACTAGAATTGGGCGCCCAATGGCTTCACGGACAACACGGAAACCCCCTCTACTATATGGCCAAAGAACGAGACCTTATCTCAAATCCAAGAGTGGATTACGGTATGGAAGGAACCGGAATATTCTGTACGGATTTGGGACAACTGCTCAATACTGACGATATAAATAAAGTTATTTCTTATTTACACCGAATTAAAGACGAAATGAGTGACGAGTCGTTAAATTCAGATGAATTAGTTTCTGCACAACAAATATTCAGAATTAATTTCGAAAAATACATTCAATCGGAAGAATGTCCGCCAATTGAGAGCCAGTTATTGTGGTCTCTATTCAATTGGTACATCAAATTTGAAGTAATAGACAACTCTTGCAATGATTTAAACGACATATCATTGCTATCGTACACACAATACAGCGAATGCCATGGAATTGATTTAATCAACTTCAAAGACGGATATCAAACAATCATTGATTCCATGATCAATGATATTCCTCGAGATGTGATTCGTCTGAAAACTGCGATCAAACGGATAGAGATCTGCGACAAGACTTTTCGCGTCAAACTTTACGTCGAAGAAGGAAAGCGGAAACGAATTGAGATTTTTGATCATTTGATAATCACGTCATCCATTGGTTATATGAGGAAAAATTTGGACACATTTTTTGGTTTTGTTTTACCGCAGAATAAGATTAATATAATAAGAACTCTTGGCTTCGGAACCATTGATAAAATCTATTTATATTTTCAAAATCCTTTCTGGAAGAGCGAAGACCAGGGCTTTCAACTGATTTGGACGCAACACAACCATAACCTCCCGGTTTGGGTGTACGACATGACTGGCTTTGATTTGGTTCGGGGACAGTCACACGTGTTGGTCGCGTGGATTGGCGGCAATGGCGCACAACTCATGGAAGACGTCCAAAGCGATGATATTGTGGGCAATATTTGTGCCCAAGTATTAAGACTTTTCTTACGAGACGTGACAATAGAGAACCCATCGAAAGTGATTCGCTCGAAATGGGCTAACAATCACTACATTTGCGGCGCTTATAGTAATCGATCGCTTAATTATCAGCGACTCAACTGCGATATCGACCAGTTGTCCGAACCTATAGTGAAGACAAAACACAGTAATTATCACAACAAATGCGTGGACTGTCCTCTGATTCTGTTTGGCGGTGAGGCCACAGACAGACAATTCTACTCAACAACTCACGGAGCCATGAGATCCGGTCAACGAGAAGCTCAACGACTCATTGATTTCTACCAAACCGTGAATTTAAAACCAAAATTATAGTCAAACTTATTGTTGATATTTTTATTAATGACAAAAATAAACAATTTTTCATATTTTATTTTTTCTCTTTTCTTATCAATTATTGTTTTTAATACAAATCTCATATATTGTTAAAATTGACGCCAATTTTCTTCATAAGATATACACATATATCACAAGTCATTTAATAATCGTATAAATGAGTATTAAATTATAAAATGAATTTATAGAAAAAGATTTGCGTAAAAAACAGTTGTGGCGATGACTGACATCATAACAAACAAAACAAATAAATTCTGATAAAAATTCCTGCATAAGAAAAATGCAAATATTTGTAAACTATTTTATTGACAAAATAAACATTTTCTATAAAAACCTGAAAAGTAATTAAAAATATTAGAAAAGCCCTAAATATGAGAAAGTAATCCCTATTTATAAATAAAAGTAAACCTTAAAATTTCTGTTTATATAAATGTTTATTGGAATTCTTGAGTGATTTATAAATTATATTAAAAATTCTGTATTTGTCTGATATATATTCAGTCATTTTATGTCACTATTTAACAAACTATTTAAAAGGGAAATCATTTTGAGACCTAAATTAATCGATTCGTTCGGACAATGAATTGCAGGCATTTTGAAGACATTGAAGGCTTTGGCACTTTCTTTGCTTTAATTCAAGCGGAGATCTAATACTACATAACAACAAAACTCAATCATTCGCTGCACTCAACCCAATGGTTGGGTCTCTCGCAGAAGCCATTGAAGACCATTTGTTTTTCCCTGTTCTTCGAGAGCTTTACCAACAATATCACGACATGTCTGATGATAGTTATCGAGCCATGAGATCTGTTTCATGTGACCAATTAATTAGTTCGTTAAGTAATAATTTAATTAAACAATTATTAACATCATTTGCCAACATAGAAGTTTCAACAGTTGCCAAACATTAGATTATAATTTCATCAAATGACTAAACTGTTATATACTTTATAGTATATAAAGTGAATTAAATGGACTGTCAGTTGAAATATGTAAATATTAAATAATAGGCAAAACTTCTGTATCACAAACAATATTAATATTAACGATGCGAATGGAAAAGAAAGCAAATTAATGTGATATTAATGGTTGACTCACTTCCTCACTGGTTAGAAGCGATGGCTGAAGAAGTTTGGTCTGAATGGGCACAAGTGTTATTGTTTCAAACGTAAGGTAACCTCTATTTCGGAAATTGTACTGAAAATGGAAATAAAAGACAAAATTAAGAAAATAAATTTAGAAATAATTAATTACAATAATTTGTTCATTAAATACATTACAAAAATAGTTTTGTACCGTTTATACGGTTTCGTTATATAAATTTATGTGAAATCAGATTAGAGTGTCTCACAAATGGAAAACAAAAAAACAATAATTTAAATACAAATCTAATTTCGCGAATATGAAAGCCGTCTCACATTTTGTGACTTTTGTATTAATACAAAAAATAATAACAAAATTATATATAAAAAACTAATTAATAAAAAAGAATTTATTCTAAGTTATCGTCCAATAAATCAAAACAACATAACGTTTCAAAAAAAGAGGAACACAAATGAGAAAAGTATATGAAAAGCAAAGAAAACAACTCTAAACTGATTTGTTTTTGATACCTCTTTTAAATTACATTTTGTTTGTTTGTTTTTCTCTCTTTTCTCTCTTACGAAAAGGATTTTAAATCATAAGATTTGTCTCTTTATTGAAATAAAAATTTAATTTATATCTGAAATGATAGTAAACGATAGCAAACAGAAACGAAATAACAACAAAAAGCAGTCAAATAACAAACCAGTCATACCTTAGTGTTTGCTTTTTTTATGAGCACAAGATTTTCAATCCTAATCCCAAACTTGTCCTCTTCGTAAAATCCGGGCTCATTAGAGAGTATCATGCCTTCGACGAGTCCCGGGTCGTCGGCGTTTGGTCTATAACTGATACCCATCGGGCCTTCGTGTACGTTGAGAAACATACCCACTCCATGACCCGTGCCGTGCAAATAGTCCAGTCCCACATCCCATAAGGCTTTGCGAGCGCACGTGTCCAACATATTTCCCTTTAATAACTGTGGAAATATAGCCGACGCTAACGCTATGTGGCCTTTGAGTACACGAGTGAAGCACTCTTTCTCAAAACTGGACGGCGTTCCCAAATGTATGGTTCGGGTTATGTCTGTCGTTCCGTCTTTGAATTGAGCGCCGGAATCGCATAAATATATCTCCTCTAAAGTGATCGGTCTGTTTGTCTCTTCAGTGCAACGATAGTGAATGATAGCGGCGTTCGGTCCCGAAGCGGATATTGTCTCAAAACTGGGGCCCATATAGTCTTCTTGAGTCCTGAATGCATATATTGTTTACTCCATTAAACATCAAATACAATATCAATCAAATGGTGTGACAAACCTTCTAAACTCTTCCAGTTTCTCAGCGGCGGACAATTCGTTGACATCGCCTTTGGGCACCTCCTCCTCGAGCCACGCGAAGAACTCACACAACGCCACCGCGTCTTTGATCTTAACACATAGCGAGTCATATCAAGTGTTAATTATATGCAAATTAAATGCCAAACACAAACATAAAAACTGGTCTCACATGTGATCTCTTCATGCCTTCAATTTCGACCGAATTCTTGACGGTTTTCTTCAGCTCAACGGGACTTAAGGACTCAACTCTTCGCGATTCGGGTATTACACTGACTAGACTATAGCTCGACTTATGGCTTATCTATGGTAACAAATATATCGCATTATTAGACATATGTATAACATCTCAGAGTTAACCCCTTTTCCCAAATCCATTGGCAACACATTAGACACAACACATACCCATATCTTTCCGGGCAGTTGACTGATCAACCATTTAAGAAACTCTTTGATCATTTTATAGGGACGTAATTCAATAGAAAGGCCTGAGTTTTGGTGATTTAATGAGATGTCGATCTGTAAGTGTTTGGACGCCGCGGGACTCAACTTATTTTCATCGATAAATAAACTGCGAAACAAAATAAAAATCAATAAAAAGTCAAACAAATGATTAAAAGAAACGATCGAAAAGTTTACTCACTATATGTTGTCGAGAGTTATCACTGAATAGGCGAAGAAAACAGGATTGAACTCAATATCAGATCCCCTCAGATTGAAGAGCCACGCGATCTCGTCGAGCGCTGTCACGACCAGAGCTGTCGTCCCCTTATTGATCATCTCTTGTCGTATTTCTACGATCTTATCCCTCCAACTCTTCCCCGCATACGTCAGAGGCAATGGATCGACCGTTTTGTTTGGCGGCGACGGCCTGTTATCCCACACCTCGTCCACGAGATTATCACTTATTGGCACTAATGTATGGCCGGCGGCCTCTAATTGAGCCGCTAATGGTTTCCATGTGGCGTATGATATCACAAATGGGTCGACACCGACCCGACTCCCGGGCGCGAGTTTCTTGGAGAGCCACTCGGCCTGAGTGAGCGTCCCTGGGATGGCGTCCTTCATCAGAATCCAGTTGTGGTCCAACTGTTTCTCCGCCTGAAGGAAATAACGGCCGTCTGTCCAGAGAAGGGCGTCCTTTTGGGTGATAATAGCTGTGCCGGCGCTCCCGTCAAAGCCCGATATGAAGGCTCGTCGGGCGTCACACGAGGCTATGTATTCACTGCCGTGCGAGTCATTGGACGGCACTATATAGGCGTGAATCGATTCGGTCACAGAACTAGAGTTCTTCATCAGAGACCGGAGTCTCTTTAGGATATTCCCCGTGTTTTTGATCGCCATATTCAGGGGTTCGTCGTCTGAACTGTTGTCGTAATAATCGTTACCTAAAATTTCAGACACAAAATCATAAGCACTTCTCCTCAACAAATATTAAAAATATTGTTTTCTAAAGACTTGAGCAAAAATTTTAAAGCAAAAAATTGTTAAAAAGCAATTAACGAGTAATTAAAACAACAATTTATTGTTAATAAGTAAGAGAGTGAACACAACCAGTGATTAGTGTTTTTATGATTAGATGTTAGGCCAGGAATTATACCAAAAAGGCAGTCAAAACTCCAATAGAGTTGTTATCTTAAGATAAGTTAACGAAATATGATTGGAGTGAATGTCGGCGTTAGTGTGGAGTCAAAGAAAACAATAAAATATCAATTTTTAAAAACAGAAATATAAATGTATATACAATAATACAATGGCCGCAGACCTCCGATAGGAAGGGGCATATTTCTACCCCCGAGCGCGAGGTCGAGATTTTTCATTGAAGGACTGCTCAATGAGGCCATAGAGGAGGCGAATGCGGCGGCCATTTGCGGGTTACCGCTCGCGACCGCTAAATATTTAAGTGTTTCGGTAACGATGGAGGGAAAGGCGGCGGCGGCGGCCGCCTGGGCCTCAATCGCGTCGTGCAGTGCAATACTGGACGCTAAGAGTCCCTCATCGACACGATCTTTAGAAGTGGACGCACCGATCGATGCCGACTGCGATGAAGATATAATGGACGAGTTGGCCGAACCATTACGGAGAGCCGCCTCTGGCGGATGATTGTGCTTATTATTGGCTTTCTTTACACGATTATTGACGGTAACGGCCCGTCCCGGACACTGTCTGTCCCGCGAACAGCGCCAGTAAACGGTGCCGTCTTTGCCGTCCCTAACCTTATTATATCGGTGGCCCTCAAACAGTAGGGCCACACCTCCTCTTTGAGTGGCCACATATGAACACGAGTTCGAGTCCATCACTACATCAATTGATCACAAGAATCACACAAAACAAATGGCTCTCACTATTTGACGATCACATCCTGGTATGAAGTCCTCATATTATGGACACTCATTATCACAATTTATTTTTCCCAAACGATTCAATGATTGAACGAATTTATAAAACAATACTTTTATTAAACAACGAATTAGAAAAATAATACTCTTGTTGTGCAATGCGTTGAAGCGATGCAACAGTTTTTGGCAAAAGTGTGAAAACTAATGGTTTGGTTGGTTTAGTGCGCAAAGAGTTAGTCTCGAGGACTGGCGGAGTGAAAGAGAGGGCTAATAATCGGTGATATACTTATTGAAGGCACCATCAGTTGAGAGGCAATACATGCGATCGAGTGGTGCAACAAAAGTCATATTGAGGTCAACGAACGCACAATTATGTCTAACGAGCTCTCCAGGCATTCCTGCACTACAGTTGGCAATGGATTCAATGGATTGTTGGATGGATTGTACGGATTGTTGGGATGGATGGGAGGAATGGCTATCAACTTATTTGATAGTCGAGTCAGAGAGCCGTTTATACGCGACATTAATATTCATGAATTGCAAAAACTCGTAGACAATGAATACGATATATATATTATATATGGCACACAATTGAGATCACATTTACTGATCCAACACTTCATCGCAGACCATATGAGAGCAGAACTAACGACAATACTGTACAACAAGAGTGCTATACTATTAGCCGACGATAAAACAATTCAAACAATTCATCACTAATTCAAATAAAAAATCAATAGATTTTATAAACAAATTCTGTGCCAAAAAAGAGAGTTAATATACGAACAAAAAACTGAAGACAACTGAAGGCAAGAATATTTGTGAGGAGTGAAGAAGAAAAGGCTTTTTTGTCGCACAAGACGTTGTTATGACGTCTGTTGGGAAGTCATGTCTTATTTGAATTAATTAGACGATAGGATATAATGAGGGCCTGAATGTTAGCGAATGAATCGGAGGACAGGCGCTCATGAGTGGGAGATATGGCTTTAGATATTAAAGAATTGGCAAAAGGAATGCAGAAAAAGTGGTTGTAGTGGTAGTAGTAGTGGTAGTGGTAGTGGTTGTCCTAATATACAGCCTCTTTAGACCAACTGGTATTAGGCCTTCCAGTCAGACGGGATTGGATTATATGGTGAGCCCTCGCGGCTCTGGTAGGCATTTCAGTTCACGGCAGGGCATTGGCCCGAGTGTTGAGAAACTCTCTAAAACTCAGCCTCTCTTCTAAAACCGATGCCTTTTCTCAACACAAAAAGAAGAAGAAATAAATGAATTGAGTCTTAGTTTTAGAGTATATTTAACTCTTATATAATATAAAGTATGTATAAATAGGTCTAATAATAATCTAATGCTATATATCATTGGCAAAAATTGACGCAAACCTAATGAATGCAACTCTAACTCCATCCCAATCCCATTCCCCCAACAGCTATGCCTCCCATCCCTCCCATGCTTTCCATCCTTCTCTCTCTCTCTCTCTCAGACTGAAACATTTGAGGCATTTATTGGGCGCACCTTATAATGGGTTACAACACATCTCGCCATCACTTATGCAATCAACGGGACATACATTGCAGGCATAGNCTCTCTCTCTCTCTCTCTCTCTCTCTCTCTCAGACTGAAACATTTGAGGCATTTATTGGGCGCACCTTATAATGGGTTACAACACATCTCGCCATCACTTATGCAATCAACGGGACATACATTGCAGGCATAGGAGGACCCGACTATAACTCATGGCTAGTCCTACCACTCAATGGTAGGCCAGACACCACCGCAAGAGTTATGGCAACAGTTGGTCCACTCTCTCAACCCCTCAATCCCTGCAAACTATAAGTCAATTAATATTCAAATAACGTCTCAGAAAAACGAGTTTTACGAGTATTTATAACTTTAGACACCAATTGATATTCATTTCATGCAATCGTTTTCAAAGATACCAATGGCTTAACAGACCAGAGGCTCAACACTTGCAGTACAACCAGACACTACAAGCCTTATTATAATCACAGACAATGACTCCAACCTAACCATTAATGTTAAGCAATACACTTACCTATAGGTATGTTATAGTGAGTTGTGTACAACCAATTTCACCCACAAATGGCCAATAGTGTAGATATTATATAATATTCAATACAATTCAATCCAATACAGAATCAATGGTGAAAACAATTGTGTTTTTGATTGTCATTAAAGTACACATTGAATGCAGTGTTGCCTTCAGTACAGTGTGTTATGCCGTTTACGTCAGCCTCGCCTCCGCTCCCAATCCTATGAATGCATTCAATACGAGCGCCAAATCTATTTTGAATGAAAGTTTTGCCTACTTTTCGCTACTTTTCAAATGTCTTGTCATCTAATCTATGATTTAAAAGTGATTTCCGATAATTAGCGATGAATTAACACTTTATTTCAATCGTCATATTTTGCCTATTTTTTGTCTATTTTTTATTGCTTTCGTAACACAAATGCATTTATATTTTGCAAAACTAATAAAATTTAACCGAGATTTTAAACTAAGTTTGCGATCATTTCAGTTGTTTAACAATTCAGTGAAAGTCTGTCACAGAATCGGCATTTCTTCAAATATTTTAGTTATGATAAAAAGGCATTTAAAAATTATGGACAATTAGATGTATAAATCATACAAGTAAATAATGAGCTAGATACATAAACATGATGTATACCCCGTTATAATGAGCGCTAATTTTTCTACATTAATCTCATTCATATCACACATGAGTTAACCATAAGTGTTAGTAATAAGAAGCTATGGTTAAGGCAATGGTAGTGAGTGTAGGGATGAAGAGGTCGTCTCGCGTCACGATTGCAGATCAGATTGAAAGACGTCTCAAGAGCTCAAGAATTAGCTTTAATTAAATTGTGGTTAACAAAGAAAAACCGGCTCTAAATCTCATCTCTCGAATCAATATTATTAAATGTATATATTTTTGTTACTCTTTTCTCTTCTTCTTCTTCTAATCGTTATTCACTATCGAAAGAGTAATTGAATGAAATTTTTAAATGAGAAAAATTAATATTTTTGCCTTTAATTGATTATTTGCCTCAATATTTGATTTAATTAAACGAATTCCTGTTTGCGTTATATTTTGCACCAAAAGCTGTGCTTTTCTTTTTGATTACTTCATCACAATTCTGGCACTCATTAGTCATTTCAATATTAAACGATAAGATACTATATTTACATCGCTATCTAATCCAATCCAATCCCATTTTGGCCCCTCATGTCTGACCCGAGTCTCCGGGTATTATACAAATACTTTCCACCCTTTCCTCTCCATTACCAAACAGAGCGCAAAACTTATTGATTTTTATTTTGCAAAAATTAATTTCTTTCTCCAAAATTTTAATTGTAATTAAATTCGAGTTTATTTTGCATTTACTTTATAACAACATTTTTTGGTTGTGTTTTATTTATTTTGTTAACCCATTAACTCAATTATATTTTCGCAAAATTTTTAATATTTCTTTGCATTTAATAGTTTTTGTTGCTTTTTTGCGAAATAATTAATGCTAAATAATCAGCGCTTAATCTCATTTGCAGTTATATTGCATTATATAATACCTGAACTGTATTTAAATTGAATAAATAAATGCAAAAATTTCTCTCTTTCTCTCTCTCTGTTTCTCTTTTTTTCTTTGCAATTATATTTATTTTGTGAATTCAATGACTAACCTATCGGTAGATTAAAAACAATACATCATATAAAGTGGTGAATTTGAAAAATGAAATATTGTTTGAAACATTTTCTGACATCTACTGAATCTCTTTTCTCAGTGGAGATGTTTTCTGAGATAATTTATTTTAACTAATTTTGAAATCTCAGGTATAATAACCCCGAAAAAATTTCTCAAAGTATTAGCATTATATATAAAACTCTTTTTTTGGCCAATAATATTGACTACAACTAGAAATAGGAGTTGACTTTCCATTAATTTTGCCCAACATTTCTGAATACCTGAGAATATATTTATCAGTTATAGAACTTATGGGAGAGAGAGAGAGAGAGAGAGAGAGAGAGAGAGATGGTTATGTGGTCTGAGTTTTAAGAGGTCTAAGTTTGTTATATAAACGTTGATTTCTTTTCTTTATTTTGTTGTAATATTTCATTGACTTAAATAAATCTTAGCCTCCAATGCAGACAATGTATAATAACGTGTAATTTTCGGCCGAATATTAATTATTCTCTGAATACGTGCCCATAATATTCAAGCAAATTCTTAGGGCTAAAGGAATGACAGAAAGAAAAGCAAAACCATATGCAAAATATATAGAGAAACAAATTATTCAACAGATTTAGTATTCAAGACTACGTGTGTTCAGAGTCTTTGGCCATTTAGCCATTGGGTTCCCGTAATGTTTTGCACAACTCGTGATAGACTTATCGATTACCGAAACATTTTTTGAGCAAAACATTGTTATTTAGAGCATTGGATAAAAATAATAAAAATTTTCATAAATTGCATGAAAAGGTATGCTTTCTAGACGTTATGGAGAAGTTTTATTTACCTGTGCTATACATTAATTACAATGTTATATAATTTTTAGCTAAACTTAAATCACGAAAGATTAATAAAAATGAATTTCGTATACAAGAAAAATAATTGTATTTTGTTGTTTGTTATTGTCTTAACCCATACCTCAATACATATTCAATAGGTGTATGGAATCTATTTGTTATACAAAATATCGCACAAAATAAGTGCAGTGTTTGTGAGATTTTGTTGCTTTTTTCGTGGATAAAAAGCAAAAGCAAATTCAAAACTCATTAAACATGTCAGATATTTTGAACTCTTTTCAACTTCATATATAAATTGCATTTTTATTCCAAATGATAGTTCATTTGTGAAGCCTTTCAGAGATAAAACAGAGGCGATAGAGGAGAGCATAAAGAGGAGAGGGAGCCTAAAAACCAGAGTCCAAAAACGATAGGAGCCATAGATGTGTTCATTTTTGTAATTTTGTTTTTAATTTTGCATTTTTCAAAAGCCTAAAGACTCTAATCGATGATATGAAAAATTATAGTCAAAATGAATTAACAATTCTCTATTACCTTTTAACTCTTCTCAAAGTAATATACATTTATTATACAAAAACATTATTCTCTCTCTCTTTCTCTCCCTTCAGTTCGAGAACAACCGCTCGATACCACTCGCCGTCTATAATCAATGCAATTAATTATAAGTCATAATTATAACTATAACACCAATCAATATACCGGTCACAGAACGAGCCAAATAGAC